>JAJQOW010000082.1:0-135000 GCA_037975125.1 Latrodectus hesperus
AACATAATTGCACAAAACTGATTATAGATAAAATGAGTAAGTACAGTTGTGGTACCAACTGTTATTTATTTTTTGAAACATAAACGGCATATTTTTCATATCATCCGTGCATCTAATTATCTGCAGAGGTGTATAATGCGCACAACGAAATTTAAAACTTTTTTAGCACATAATTTACAGATTATATACATTAAAATTGTGTATTTATTTTTTAAATATTTAAATTCAAAATGGCAAAGTATTAATTTTCTGAAAAGGAAATATTGATAATTAAATATCATTTGACTTAAATATGAGAAGATATTTCAAAATATTGTTACAGATATAAATTACAAATAAAGATAAAGGAAAACTAAACACTTCAAAATTTTGGCCTCACAATTTTTTTAAAGCCACATTTTTACAAATATTTGTAAGTAATATTTCATTTAAATAAACTGAAGCTAAATATATTTCATTTTTACCAACACAAGATGTAAAATTAACACAATCTAATATCATTTTATTTTTACTTAACATTTCATTTATGCATACTTAAATCAGGAAATAATAAACATCTGAGTTTTTAGTAATTTAATATTTTCTTGCACAATTAATTTTTGTTTTGACTTTTCAAATCTCAATTTTATAAACTACATAATAGTTAAGCAAACTTCTTTTTTTATTTTAAGCTTACTTGATTATCAAATTTTATTTTGTTAACTTTGCAAAGACTGATAATTTTCTTTTTTTAAAAAATAAGAATGAGCAAAAAAAGAATTAGATAGAATCCATATCACACATTTTGTTTTATTTCTTAATATTTTCATGAAAAACAAAAATGATTTTTTTTGTTACAAAAAAGATTACAAATAGAAAAGTTTATGATCATTAAAATAAACTCTCTACTAAAAGTAGAATACTATAACTAAAGTAATCACAGATAAACAAATTTTAAGGATATTCCATAAAATGGTCACACTGAGATAAAAAATACTATTGAGCACTTTTGATTTACAGTACAAAGGGCTTACAACTTTAATTATGAACTAAACTTCTTTTATTTACAACTCTTGTGGCTTGTGGATGTACTGATATCCACAAGCCACAAGTACTGATACTGAACTAAGCTTGTGGATGTACTGATACACATCTTCACACAAAACGAAAGTCGATAGTTAGTTTTCTTATGTCATACACATGTTATCTGGGAAAGAAATTTGGTATAAGAGTTTATTTACACAATATATTCCATCTCTCTCTCTCTCTCTCAGTCATATTTTCTTTTATTACTACAAATTACCTTCACACAAAGCAACAACACGAAAATATTCAATTGATTTCTTCAAAATACTATCTTGATGTATAAAAATTTTCTATATAGCTTTTTTATATAAATGAAAAACAATGCAGAAAATTGAAATAAAAAATGTAGCTATCATTATAAAGGAAAAGTATTGCTTTACATTAGCATGTATTTCTCACAAAAGTTTACGAAATACTTAAATAATGTTTTATTTTGTATGCAAACTGAAAGAAAATGCTTCTAAAATCTCTCATTGCAGAGAAGAAAACAATAGTTATATATTAGGGGGAAAAATTAAGATTTAATGAATGTGATGCACTAGGAAAAGTTTACTTTATTGTAAAAACAAATTCCAAATGCATATATCTAAATAAAACTTCCTACAAATTATATTTCAGAAATTCAATTTCTTTAATTTAACACTGATTCCAAATTTATTCTATTTGACACTTAATTTAAGGTAATGTTCAAAAGTTACTAATACTAATAATTTTTGAATATAAAAACTAATACAGGTGTACAGCCAAAATTATATTTTAGCTGATAATACAATCATAGAATTTTACTTACTTATTTTTGCACCAGATATTGAGTTTCCTATAATATATAAATGACATTCAAATATTAAATTATCCCAACTACAAAAAATAATCAACACCAAGTAATGACAAAATGTCTAGCCACTATATTAAATTACTTAAATACTTATTTAATTTATAGAGCAAATAAATACATTGAATATTATAAATTAACTATGCACTAAATTTTACAAAGAGAAAAAATATGAATTAAACACTTTAAATGTTAAATATATGCTTGTATATGGATAAATTTTGCAAAATTACTCACATTCTCTTCTCAAATAAGTAGTTTCAATTGTTCCATTCTTTTTATTATATTTTCGGATCTTCATCAAAAAAATTCTACTATTATAAAGTAGTGGAAGACCAGTCCCAATGGATAGTTTAAAATCGTGAATTGTAATATTTGGTTTTGAATATTGTGAATCTGGTAAGGTAGACAGAAAATATTATATAACTTTCAATTTCAAAAAATCATAATTGTATGAGACACAACTTACATAAAACAAATTAAAATAATTAAAAGAGCATTGACCATAAAAATTCTACAAATTTGTAGGAACAGAATGTGCAAGGGATAATTTTTTTGTCATTAGTAATGAGTTTCCTGTTTCATTACATGCTATTTTCAACTTGTGGACCAATATTTTTAATTTTAATATAAAACTACAAAACATGCAAGAATCAAATTACTTTTACAAGAAGCATTTATCATCATTTGAATACAATTCTTATTCAATACTTGTAATATCAGATGAAATTATTTTTCTCACTCTGATTGTTCTTCATTGTTTGGTAAATAGTTCATAAACGATAGTTTTGTTACATGTTTCTATTTATGAAACAATTTTTCATTGTTTGATAAATAGAAACATTTAACAACACTCTGGATATAACCTACAGTAAAATAATGCAAGATGATTCTAACATGAATATTAATAATCCATTGCTAAATAATGGTTTAACTGTAATTAATTTTGTGATTTAGAATGAGAATGATGAAGTGATCTATTTTAACCAGACAACTATTTTAACTAGCCAAGAACAAGTAAAAAAATGTAGAAGTGCTAAAGAAAAATATGAATCACAGGTAAAAAGACATTGAAAGTTTCAAGTCTTAAATTTTCTTCTGGTAATAATGCTGACACAGTGAAGATACCAGAACTGCATGTAGACAAAGTAGTAGGTGATGTAAACATAAACCCATGAAATTTATTAGCGATCACATTAGAAATTTAAAACTGAGATATTTATCTCTTAGGAACAAAACAAAGAAAATTTTTATAGCAGTATGCCAGAAACCAGCTCAAAATTTATGAAGAAAAAATATTTTCTTTGAAGATTTTCCAAATTAAGCATCTCTTTGACAGGGTTTGTACAGATTTTCTAGAATCAAATACCATAAGTTTTAAGGAGTTTTCCAGAAGTCAAATCAAAATATTTTGAAGAGATATCAACATTCCTGTGTGATTAATAATATTTGTTATTTTATCAATTGTTTTTAACCAAATATGCATATAATTATGTATATGCAATATTTTAACTATAACTGTAAATATAAATAAATAATTGTAAAAGTAATGTGACAATTTTTTTACTCTGATTAGAATTGTATTTAATGAATATTTCAAAATCCTTCAATAAATTAACAGCTATAACAGAAAATGTTTTAGTTAAATAATCAATATCGGTATTTAAAAATACAAAATTTTTACATAACTAAATTATACATTGTATAAAATAATGGGTAATTTTATTCCTATTTATTAATTTACTGAATATTTCAAGGTGTGTATAACAACCTCTTTTAAATTTCTGAAATTTGAATTCAACACACTTTTTAAAAAATTAGTAATTTTTAGTGAAAATAATACAGTTCATATTCAGACCATTTACTGACAACTGGAGTAAACCACTTGTTAATAATTCCTGTTTATATATAAATATATAAACTTTAACATTTAAAATAACTTTTATTTATCATAATAAAGGCTAGTAATATATATTAAAACAAAATACGAATAAAGCTTTTTTTTGTCCCCATAATTACATATTTTGTGACAAAAAATAAAAATAATTTAATTGCCTTTGCTTTTTGAAAATTTAAAAAAATTATAAAATGAAATGATTTGAAACTTTGCATTAATTTTATTTCGTAAAATACAAATGATACACCAAAAATTATATAAACTTGACTGGTAAAAATCAATAACTTTTGAATGATATTTTGCAAATAGACCCCAGTAATAATTTACATTAAGTTTTTGATGTATCAACTCCACAACCACCTTTTGCACGCTAGAGTTAATTTGACCCAGAACCAATGCTTTGCAAGAAATTTTAATTCATCACACACTTCCTCAGCTAGATAGGATTTTGTTTGGCTTGTTTGTAGTGGTAGAGATGGTGCAAAGAAATATAAGTACTGCTCAAGATTTTTCTGAAAGTTTAATTTTTTTCAATATACTAATAAATATTATAAACTTATTTTCATCAAAAAAAATGTGTGTGTATATTTTTATCGAAGCAAATTCCTGAAAAAATGTGGAAAATTCTCTGTTGGCTCTAAGAAAATATACTTCTGGATCAGAGATTAAAAGGGTAAATCATCAAAAAATATTTGCTCTACAGTTTCTTGCAATATTTAACATGAATCACTATAATTTTCCAACAATAATAAACAGCTCTTGGTAAAATGCTCAAAACATCCTAGAGAGCAATTAAATTGATTATAAGTGATAAGTTTTGTCATTTGGCTTTAATAAGCAGTTAAAATATCAGAGTTACTCTATTTTCTTTTCTTCAAATTATCAAGATTATAATTTGATCATGAAAGGAAAAAAGAAACAGCAATCGCCTTTAAATCATTTTAACTGCAAAGAAAAATAATCCAACAATTTAAATAAGAAAAATGTACAAATCCATAAAAAAATCACACATGAATCAAAAACTAAAATGGAAATACAGAGCTAAAAATTAGTAATTCTTAAAAGGCTCACATTTTTACAAAAAAAATATTGTGCTTGAAAAATATGACACATCAAATTAAATGTAGGCTATTAGATAAAGAAAGATTCATGTAAGAAGTTTTGTAGTCTTTAAAAATTCTTCATTAAAAAAAAAACAAAAAAAAATTTAGAATTTACAGGTTACATTCCAGAAAGTTTTTGATACTTACAAAAGTAAAGTTCTTCATAAACATTGTATGCCAATAGAAAGTTTGCTTGTATCTACAATGCAGAAGAGTTTTCAATCCAAAAAACTAGATTTTCATCAGGAATTCAATAGTTTAATTTTGTTCTCATTACGATTGCTCAAAGTTCTCTACCAGATAATCTTCCAGTTTTTGGTATAGATAGCTAAATGCTATTATACTGTTAAGGGTCAACAATCATAGAGTTACCTTTCTTTCCATAGGTGCAGTCTTTGAGATCAAATGTACCTGGGGCCTGAGCAGCTACCAGGCGCGTCGGCTGGTGGTGGATTGCCGAATGTCCTGTAGGAATGACAGGATAGCCTTGAATATTGAATAAAAGGCCGCGAACCAGCTCCCGCAAACCCTGGTGTTATGCGATCCGTGCCTAGGGCTAATTGGCACCGCGGTATTGGTGTCTTAACGGAGCCTCTAGTTGCCTGGCAAACTTCTAGAGTAATTTGCCTTGCCCAGTATCTCAGGCAATGCTGGGTGGACTTATATTACCTGAGCTTATAAATTGTTATCTTGTGGCTGAAAAGACACAAGAAATAACAAACCTTTCTGCATATGCAGGTGATGCCTCTGAAGTAGACCTTGCTGAAAAAGACAAGGGAACTCAGAGGCAGTCTTGTGAAGGGGCAGTAATGAATCCTTCACTTGAGGTAGAAATGACCTCCAAACCATCTTCTTCTAGTGAAAGTCAGGAAGCTATCGCTAGCAAGACTGACTTTCTGACCAGATGGGACTGTTTCAGCAAGACCCTATCTGCTGGAAATGTCATACGCAAGAGGAAACGGCAGAGCATATCATTTATTAATGCGAGGCTCTTGCCCTCCCTAGATTAACTTCTTTAGGCATCAACCATACTAGAGAGTTACACCTAGACTCCATTAAAGGGTTATCGGACTTTATTAATAAAGTGGGTGACCTGAGCAACTGGAACTAGGAAACATTGGGTTTGGAGTTAATGGTACAAAATGCTGATAAAAGCAGAGGTGCCCAATGACATACAAACCCAATTCTAAGAAGAAGAAGAAGAGATCAAATATATGTGGAATCTGTGGATATAAGATGGAAATGCGCAATGGCATGTATAGAAAAGTACCTCATTCTTTATCAAGTTAAGGGAGATCCTGCTAACCTTTGGTATCAGAAAATTTCTTCCAGTTGTTGCACTGTCATTCTTCATAATAGCTATCTAGTATCTAGCTATCATAAAAATGATCCAACTGTCAAGTAGAGATTTTGTATATCAACATGGTAATGGTATGATATGAGTGCAGCCTCTTTTGCTCCATCTATCAAATGTAAGTCTCTCTCTCTATCAGCAGCCTGATTTCCTTCTGTACCTAAGGTGGGCTTTAACCAAACAATCCTGATGTTATCAACTGTTGCTAAGTTTAGGTATTTGCTAAGAGAATTAGATAAAGATTTAAGACATGCTTGACTATCTGACCAGATATTTGTAGAAAGAAGTTGTGATGCAGGACTTAAATGATTTTTTGCAGGGCATGTTCTCATTAACCTGGTTTACTGTGTTCTCAGACTAGAGCCCAGTACTTTAAGTATTTTGTTAACTGAGTTCAGGGGCACTTAATGAACAGACCAAAATAAAAGAATAATTCCCATCAACAGTACATGCAATTGCACTTCTCATTTGTTAAATTTGGTTATTTCAAATGCATGCCAAATTAGACTTGTAAATGTGTGGAGTAGTTGGGAAATGTTACTTTTTCACTAATATTGACAAATGAAAGTATTTTCAAACCTAGTATGTTTAAGAGAGCCTTTTCCAGGATGGAAGCATTGAAAAAATCATTTTCTATACATTGAATAAGCAAATATGAAACTAATAGTGATACCTTGAGCTTGGTTCATACTGATAACAGTTAATTTTAAAGTAATAGGTATTTTAAATATTATAATTTGTACTTGTTACATTGTCTTGTGCTGTTATCTATAAAATTCAAAAATAATGACCAAATTTTTATAAGTTTAATAAATAAATTGAATAAAAATGAAATTAATAATAAATAAATTAATAATTAAAATTAATTTAAATCATTATTATTGTTAAATAAGCATTCACTTAAATGTTAATAAAAAGAATTTAAGTGATAATTTATAAAAAATAATTTTTTTATTTATGCTACACTTCATTAATATTACAATGTTTTTCCTTGTAATGCTTTAATTGCTAGCATGAGGCAGAGAAATATAAATCCTTTCCTCTAGAAATAGTTTATCTGTGAAAAATTTAGAACTTATACATTTTCATAAATATTGTTACAAAAATATAAATGATTGTATTTGTCTTAAAATATCTCAGACGGATAGGAAATTCTCACAGTTAGGGCAAAAAACTGCGGTATTTAGACGTGTTGTAGTTTAAAAGCCGATTTCCTAATGATTTGGCGAGATTCTTGGCGACTTGGCGAGAAACAGATACTTCTGGAAACATCCATCACCTAAGCTCTAGGACCAATATTTTTCGAGATAGTTTAGAAGCTTCCAGAACCTTGGTGAAATTGGTAGATTTCTCCGCCAAGTCAGGTATAAATACCGCAGCCCGACATGGAAGAGTCAGTTTTTAAGACAGTCAGTGAGTGAAGACAATTAGTTTGGACTGCTAGTTGTTCTCTGTCTGAGGTATTTGAAACCTGTGATTGGAAGTTGTTTCGTGTTATATCTGACGAATTGTAGCTGTATCATTGTGATTGTTACAGCGGGAATTTCTTATATCTAGTAGAAATTTTACGAATAAAAGTCTTGTGTTCATTAAGTGGTTGCTTTATTCAACTCTCAATCGACACGAACCCGTGAAGCTCGGTACAATATTCTTCATTCATAATAAAAATTCATAATCTTTAGTTATTTATATTTCTTTCCAGAATTTATATTTACAACTGTTTTAAATAAATTTTCAAATTACTCAAAAGTAACTTTCAAAGATTTCCAACTTAAATTATAAAGTTACAGAAGATAGTAAAATAATATCGATTTTTTTTTACGATTTAAACGCAAAATATTGAAAATTTAACTTCATAAAACTGAAATGAACAGTGAAAATTTAGCTTTATAAAAATAAAGGTAATGTTTCTGAATCTAAAGTATGAGTGGCGTGCATTTGAATTTAGATGCTTGCTTTACAGTTATATTATTCTGTGAAATAAACTAGAAATACATATTTTCTAATTGATTAACACTTTTAAATGAAAGTTTCTATAAGACTACTCATTATAACACAATTAAATTTTTCAGACAATTTGTATTGAGTCTGTCATAATAGCAGTTAATGTAATTATATAATTGCCAAATTTTTAGTGGCCAAATTGTGAAAAGAAAAAAATAAAGTTATATTTGTTAATGTAAAAGAATATTCATAAATTACTTTAAATATGTAATAAAAATATCATGCTTATCTTACATTTAAAAAACTGTGACTTATTTGAAAAAGAATGATAGTGGTAAACACTGAATTAATGAGCCAGGACTATTATTGTTTTTCCCAAATCATTTATTTTATTATACAAAACAAATGAACATGCTTATCTCATTCAAGAGCACAACTTGTTTTTATTTTGCAACATAAATTCATTTAGTTTTATCTGTTTCCCTCTCTAGTCCAAAGCAGTCTTCCAATTTCCAAGAATTATTCTTGTATTTTCTACTTAAGCCACCTATTATTACTCTTTTTCTATTTAAGCCCTCCCTTCCATAGAAAGTGACTGCCTAATATTGCCTCAATCTCCCAATTCATCCTTCTGCCTTGATATAGTGATGACATTGTTACTCTTGGTTAAGTTGTTACATTGCTTCTTCTGTACTTCAAACAGTTACTTTTGGTCAAGTACATTATAAATACATTATTACTTTGAAACAGGCACACACTCTTTCTCTCATTGTACCTGAAACAGTTATTTTCTGCTGAGAGCATAGCAGTTGTACTTATTGCTTTGAAACAGGTACTTCCAGACGATTACATTGTAACTGCACCTGTTTCAAAATAACCAAACTAAATTTTGCTACTTCTGTACTTGAAACAGTTATTTCCAGTCGAGTACATTGTAGCTGCAACTGTTTCAGGATATTGAGATCTGCACTAACTTTGTTACTGTAAGTACTAGGTATTTGGAAAATCAAGTACTGATTAAAGGTTCTTACATTAAAATGTATTACAAAATACCAGTTATAGGTACTTCTTCGCATCCCTAATTGGAAATAGCAAAATAAGCATTTGCAAGATGAAGCCTAAACTTTTAAAATTATACAGAAGCTGTATAGTAAGTATAAAATATAAGATGAATAATTATCAAAGAATAAAGATTGATACTTGTAGCAAATTTTAGCAGTATTTAAGATTTCAAAAATGAAAATATATCAAAATTTATTAAATTGAATTCTAAAATTACAAGCAATTCCACTTTATACTTCATAGAAAGAAAGTTAAAATTCTTGAAAGTATCATGTCAAAAAAATCAAGACCATTAAGACATCAATATTAAGAGTAAAAAATTATGAAAGCAATGTTAACTTCAGTTAGCATAAATTTATATTAGAACATTGATTTACCTAATGCTGAGAACAAGACCCAATCTTTTTCATGTGATTCACTCGTCATGTAGCTTGTAAAATCTTAAATTGGACTAGATTAAACTTTAAATAAGGATATTTTTAAAAGAAAAAAATAATATGCGTTGAGTCTTTTATAAAGTTACATTAATATTTAATCTGACAGATTCAGATTTATCAATCAGAGACTAGAATTTTAAGCATAATGAAGGCATTACTTGGTTGAGCAAGTGACAGTTTGGTTTTCCAACATCAACAGAAGAAACTAAAATAGTTGAAGCAAAAGGAAATAATGTAGCTATGGTGTGATTCAATATAAGAATAACTATTAAAAAGACAACTTATTTAAGTTATTAATGATAAAAAAAAGTGCAAATTGTATCACAATTTTGAGTTTTATAGAATAAATCAAATTAGAATAAAATATGTCTCTACTAGAGATGTTATCAAGAAAAATTATTCTGCGAAAGGAAAAATTATAATGAACAAAAATTAGCCTAAATCAAGACAGTCAGAGCCAACAGAAAACAGGCAGAAAAAGATATAAAAATGTCAGTGCTCCAAGACTATAAATAAAAGTAGCCCTTGAGTTCTGACAAGAAACTGCATCATTTACAAAACAGTAGAAAACAATCATGTTGGTTGATAGCCTAATCAAGAGACTTTGTAATAAAACTACTGCTCATATATACTTAAATCCTTCTTAGGGAATAATATCTAGCAAGTGTATGCGGATTGGGCTTCGCACACTGATCTTGGCAATACACTGGAGCTAAAAAGAAAGCAATCAATAATCATAGTTTAAAAAAAACAACTAAATATTAATTCAGATTTTATTTTAAGGAATTAAATGTGCCTATGTTCCTAATATATATATTTTTGTAAAGAAATAACATATCATTAAGAAGGAAAAAAGAATATAAGTTACTGACCATTTAAGATTAAGTTTACAGTAAAATAAAATTCAAATTCACAAAAATAAACTTACCATCAGAAATTTCAATCTTTGGATTAAAAGTAACTTGTGCTGTCTTTTTAGAGGGTCTTTTAATTTCTAAAGCAAAGATAAGAAAGTAATTAGCAAGTTTCACAAAAAATTAAGTATTCATGATGCAATAACATTTTTTTTTTACAATAAGGAAAAATACTAATATACACAGGCAACAATAATTCCTGGAAACTTAACTTATCTCGAGACATCTTCAAAAAAATTTTTTTTTAAACTTCAATATTCTACTGAAAAAACTTGAGAAATTTTAATGTTCCCACTACATATTAGCACATTTAGTAATGCATTGTGTTTGTATACACATCTATTAATTAAATAAAGTTCCAATTTAGCAATGATACTCTATACAGATTTAGCTCAATAGGAATTACTTGCACCCTTCATATTAATGCATCCGAAATGAAGGGAAGTAGTCACATGCAAGATTGGTATCAGACAAAAATGTATAGGTCTATAATGCATGCTCCTTATGAGTAGCTAGATTTTAATGTTCTCTTTTGTATTTACCACTTTTTACTATTTTATAAAATTTAGTTAATATGGAAACACTAAAATCGTTGCTTGGTGAAAGCAGAAAATATTGACAACTGCTAATTCTTTCAATTGCAATAATTTCAGTAAGCTTTTCTTATTAACTGAAAAACTATATATATAGATATACGTATATATATGTGTGTGTACAGGGTGTCCCAAAATGACCGCATAAACTCTGCACAGCTAGATTCTTCATTGGGAGTACATAAAAACTACCCAAAGAAGCGTTCCGTACAATCTATAGTTTATGAGAAAATACAAAAAACAAAGTATAATGTCACTGTTGGTGCAAAAAAAAAAAAAAATTATTGGACATATCAAAAACAGTATTTGTATATCTTTCCAGGCGGTAATGTTTAAAAAGTTCCCCATGCATATCGCGTAATGCATGCGCGTGCCATGGAAGGACATTAAGCCGCCGGTAAACTGGTATTTAAAATTCCACATCTTGCAGCTACCGGTAGTCTTCATATTGTGGTCATGCATTCCTTTCATGACTACTGTGACATTTACTTGATGTAAGGCCGATGTAATGGAAATACCTTTGGTTCCAGCATGATGAGGCTCTGGTGCATTTCTGTGTTCCTGTTCGTGTTTGGCTGGCTGCTGGATTGGACATGGTGGTCTAGTTCTATGCCTGCCAGATCTTACACCGTTGGATTTTTTCCTACGAGACCATCTCAATGAACTGGTGTATCGAAACATAGTGCCAACACCCAAGGACTTAGTTGCTCGCCTGCATGCTGCTTATACTACGGTGGACCCCGCAATGCTGCAACATGTGAGGACAGTTATTCTACAGCGTGCTCAAGCCTGCTTCAATATTCAAGGTGGACACTTTGAACACCTGCTTTAAATGGTGCATATACTGCTGTTGATGTGTTCAATAAAGTATTTTTGCACAGGCAGTGACATCATACTTTGCTTTTCGTATTATTTCGTAAACTATGGATGGTAGAGGAACGCTTCTTTAAGCAGTTTTTATGTACTCCCCATGAGGAATCTAGCTGTGGAGAGTTTATGTAGTCATTTTGGGACAACCTGTATACATATATATACATACACACATATACATGTATATACAGAAATTGGCTACCAAGTTAAATTAATAACTTTAATATCAGTATTTACACAACTTAATTTTTAATCAATAAAAAAATGTCACCTAAAAAAAGTCTTATGTAATGCTCTTGGGCTGCAGTAAATAATACCAAATAAATAACATTGCTTTTGAATTCATGCTGCTTTTATTTTCCTTAACCTTCACGATTAACATACAGATACCAAGAAATCTTAGAGTTTTTCAACTTAATTTGTAATTAATAATATCAGCTTCCATTTGTTACTGAGGTTAAATGTGTTTGGCTTCAAATTTACTGAGAACTTAAATTTCAAACCTACAATTTAAAATCACCAACAGTTTATCTTTCTAGCTCAATTTTTCATACTAGTATTCCAATCTATTAACATGAAGTTCAAAATTTGTCACAATATAAAATCCAATATGCCACTGTAATGTTATCCCAGTACTAACTCTATTCATATTTGCCATACTTTTAATCAGGTTCCTAGCTTTAGGATTGGTCTCTAAGTTTTTCTTATCACTATATTTATTTCATCTAAAATACTAAAATATCTTTACTTAATATTATTTTCTTTACATTCGCTTTTCTGCTTTTTTATCTTTTTGGCACATCTCCATCTTGATCTCAATGTTACTTTTGTAATGTTGACACAATTATAATCTTAATATTTTGCCGATATGGTGTTTCTGTATTCAAATCAAACTGTTAATCCTAGAGGTTAAAACTTAATTGTTAGTGATTGCTATACATACTTGTATGTCAAAGAAGATATATCACAAATGCTTACAGGTATGAAATTTAAATTGTGCTGGAGTTTTGATCTTGCAATGACAATATAACTCCGGTGTCTGGTAATGTAGATTGTTGTATTTAGCTTTTGCTTAAATTTATATTGCGCAAACCATGACCAATCAAAAATTAATTTTAAATAATTAATTTTATTCCTAAATGAAACATTTTGTTTTTTATTAAACCTAAACTTAGTATATATAATGTATTGATTTTTATTATGTTTTTTTACTCAACTAAACTTGTCACTTTTATTGTCTGATTATTGAATTGTATCTGTTAATTATCAAGGGTTATTGAAAAATATTTTATAATTAGCTATAAGAGCATTTCTTTTACTGGAATAAAAATTTAATATTTGTTGCAGTTAGCTTAATTTTGGCACTTTGTAACAAGACTACAGCCCACACATACTTAAGTCCTTTATAGGGACAAATATGTAACATGAAATGTGTTTGCTGATTTGGTTGTGCAAATTGTTCTTCGTGATGTGGTGAGTCCAGAAAGGATTCAATCAATAACCATTGTTTTAACAAAAGCAACAAGATAAACAGGAATTCAGACTTTATTCTGATAAATTAGATGTGTCTATGTTTTTGATATTTATTTTGTTTTACTGAAGTATTTCATTAAAAAGGAAAAATAAGTAAAATAAAAATACAAGTTCACAAAAATTAGCTTACTCTCATCAGTTTCAATCTTTAGAATAGTTGCTTTTGCCACCTGTTTAGATGGTCTTTTAACTTCTAAAACAAAGGTAAGAAGGAAATTAATTGGCATGTTCCACAAAATATTAAGAATAAAGTTAAAAAAATTAAATTTTTTTCAGAAAAGCTGAATGTTAATATACATAACAAGGAAGAATTTGATCTCAAATAAAATTTTAAGGAAACAATGTATAGATATTATGCAAAATATCTAAATTTGATTATGTTTTTATAACATCAAATTTATAAAAATATAAGTTATTTTATACTTTAGAAATTGTTTGACTTGGAAGAAATAATACCCAATATTGATACACTTTGAATTTGTTTTGAGTTAATTATACAAGTACTCATTTACTCAGGACAATTTTTTCCCCTCAGAACAAAATTCAGAAAAACTGAAAATAAATTGAACAAGTATTCATTTATAATATGTATATTGATTCTAAAATATTTGAAATGTTTCGGTGTTGCTCTATGGAAATTTTTGGCCCATGAAATTGAGTTTACAAGAAGTTATATAGAAATTGGTTGACTGTGATTAGAGTGAATTTCTGTGGTATAAAAAATGCCATATAAAGTGAAGTAAATGTTTTCATTTGGTAAGAAATGTGTAACAGACAAAAATACCCATTAATAAAACATAATCAAGAAGCAAAACTAACTAAAAAAGTAACAATAAAAATTTTGTTAAATTCAGATTTTTAAATTCAGAATTGAAACTAATACATTTTACAATAGAAATTCAGGAAGGTTTTAATTTATTGCTCAATGGTTCTTTTCTTGCACTCAAGAGCTAATTCCACATGTTCTGAGTTCTTCAGTTTCAAGTGGCTTCCAAACCACTACAAAATACCCAAACCTGAGGCAAGATTTGAAATTACAAACTATTGAACGAGGCAAGAGCACTAACCATTCGTTTGGCAATTTAGCTCAATTCATGATGGAAGAATAATTTAAGCAATATTGTTAGCAGAATAACAAATGTATTATGTTTAGTAAGTTTACATCTAATATCTATTGTAACAATTTAACTTTCAGAATCTTGAATCAGACAAGCGACAACTAAACTCCTCTGTATCTTAACTTTAGAATGTTATAATTAAAAATAAACGTTTTTACGTTGCTTGTTGAAATGCACCTTTGTCTTTTATTTGTACTATTTATTTGTATTTAATTGCTTTTTGTTTTAGTCTTTATTTATCAATAACCTCAACAGGTTATGGGCCCAGTGTGTTTTTAAATCTGTGTGAATTTAATACCTGCTAAATTTTGAAAAGCAAAATGAACCGTGTGCTAGACCTAACAGCAAGACGCCATGGATTTGAAAGTACAAATTGACAAATTAGAAGGAGCGGAAAATTGGAGCAAGTGGAAGTGGCAAATGAAAATCCACTTTGAGCAGTATGATCTCACGTCAATTATTGATGGAACTAAAATTTGTCCTGTCGCTGTAAATGGCGATGTTAGTGCAGAGGAGCACTTAAAGAAGGTGACAGAATGGCGACGTGATAACGCTAAGCCATCCACGGTTTCTGCAAGTACGTTGAGCGCTTCTGTAGCAGATTTAGTGATGACGTACTCGAATGCGAAAGACATTTGGGACAAATTAATTAGTGTTTTTGAGCAAAGCAGTATACAGAGACTTAATTTATTGATGACACAATTTTTTTCAAGTTATTAGAGATCCTAATGACAATGTTGCAACACATGCAGCTAAAGTTGAAAGAATCTACACAGATATGAACAGTGAACTAAATTGTATTGGATCAAGCAATATTCCAGAAGAATTATTGCATGGCAAAATATCGCTTACTGTGGGTCCAGAATTTCAAGAATTCAGCAATGTGTGGGAGTCATTAGACTCTGATAAACGAACAACCAAGAATCTTGTTGAAAAATTGTGTACAATTGAGCATTGTATTAAATCTAATGCTGCTGTGGATTATGATGCATTTGCAGCTCGTTTACCTGGTTTAAAGGAAAAAACTGAAAAATGGGGAAAGACTTCCTGAAAGGACTCCTGTTGGTAATAAATCTAGTAATTTCATGCAAAAGAACTGTTTTAAGTGTGGTTCGAATGCACATCTTTGTAAGGACTGCCCTATGAGAAAGTCAAATGTCTCAAAGCATAATAAAGGTGCATTTGTCCCTAGTACAAACAGTACACAGCCTGATGTTTAGGTTTGTGATTCTGGTGCTTCACACCACATGACGGCTAACAAACAGTACTTTACTTCATACAAACATTTTCCTGTGCCCATTGAGGTATCACTTGCTGATAATAAAAAGATATTTGCATATGGATCTGGCAAAGTAAATATTGAAGTTTGTATTTAAGGTGAATGGTATGATGCTCACATGGAAAATGTCTGGTATGTCCCTGATGTGAAACAGGATCTCTTCTCTGTACAACAGGCTTTGGTTTGGTTTGGTTTGTTTTGTCGCTCAACGGTCATTTTTTGCACACGAGGGCTAATTAGACTGGAACTTACGGTTTAAAGTGGATTCCGAACCACTACAAACATCCATGCCCAAGGTGGGATTCGAACCCACGAACTGTTGAACCGAAGGCAAGAGCGCTAACCATTCGGCTGCCAGCTCGGCTCTGTACAACAGGCAGCCAAGCACGGAGTTGAAGTAAAACTTACTGAAAGGTATGCTGAATTTTTTCGTAATGAAGAACTAGTTGCAGTTGGATCCTGGAGAAATGGCACATACATTATGTCGATGAGGGTTGTAATCCCAGCTAGTCCAGCTGAGATAAGTATTGCTACAGGACTGAATCTTTGCAGCTATGGCATGAGCGCCTTGGTCACCAAAATAAGCGGCATGTTCAAAAACTGCTGACCGATATGGGCATATCTGTAAGTCATGCAGTGACAAGTGAATTTAGTGATGGATGTTCTCTTGGAAAAGCTCATCGGAAACCCTTCAAGTTACGTCCCAATAGAGCGACGTCAACTGGTGAAATCATTAATGCTGATGTTAATGGCTCTATGTCTGTGGGCTCCATTAGTAGTGCAAGATATTATGTTTGCTTTAAAGATGACTATAGCAAATATCGTAAAATCTTCTTTTTGAAAAAGAAAAGTGATGTTAGTTGTTGTCTACGTATGTTTCTCAATGAAGCCACTAATCTTGGCCATGTTGTGAAAAGTTTCCGTTGTGATGGAGGAGAATTTGACTGTTATGAAGTTCAAAAGATACTAGCTGAAAAAGGTATAGCACTAAATCTTAGTGTACCATACTCACCAGAGCACAATGGCGCAGCAGAGAGGGAAAACCGAACAATTGTTGAACTGGGTCATTCTATGCTTGCAACAAGTGCATTGCCTCAGTCACTTTGGGCCAATGCATGTGACACCGCAGTATATCTGCTAAATCACACTGGTTTATCTCCAGATGAAAGCGAAAGTCCTCATGATATTTGGACTGGTGAGTCAAAAATTAAACTTGACCACCTGAAAGTATTTGGAACTGAATGCTATGTACATATACCAAAGATCTTCAGACGCAAGTTTGAAGACAAGAGTGTTCGTGGTCATTTTGTGGGGTACGTAAACACGAAAGATGGTTATAAGATCTATCTGCCCTCTCAGAAGAAAATCATAAAATCTCGAGATGTTTACTTCAAACCAGAACGTTTGTGCACCACTCCTGTGACAGTGGAGGTGGAGGAAGACTTAAATGATAGGTATAAAGAAACTCGGATTGAAGGATGTAATCGATCTGAAGAACAAGAGCCTGTTAGAAAATCTGGAGAATATCTGATGGCAAATATAGCTGCAGTAGAAGAATTTGAAAACAGTGAGAATCCATCCACGTATTCTGAAGCTCTTTCATTGAATGAAAGTGACCTGTGGCTAGAAGCCATGAAAAAAGAAGTAAAATACCTTCATGAAAATGAAACATGGGAGCTTGTTGAAAGACCCAAAGGTTGCAAAGTTATCAATTGTCGATGGGTGCTGAGGAAGAAATTTAATCCAGATGGTACTGTGGAGGCGACACAAAGCTCGTCTTGTAGACAAGGGTTATGCGCAAAAAACAGGATTTGATTATGATGAAACATTCAGCCCTGTTGCAAGATATGACACTGTGAGATCTGTTCTTTCTGTGGCGGCAAAAGAAAATTTGCACTTGCAGCAGTTTAAAGACTGCATTCTTGTATGGAACCCTTAAGGAGGAAGTGTTCATGAAACAACCAGAAGGCTTCAATGATAATAGTGAAAGAGTCTGTAAATTGCATAAAAGTCAATATGGACTCAAACAAGCACCTCGTTGTTGGAATCAGTGTTTTGTGAATTTTATGAGAGACCAGGAACTGGAAGTTAGTACAGCTGATCCCTGCTTGTTTATCAGACACAGAACTGAAAAGAAACTCCTTGTTGTTATTTATGTAGATGATGACCTTGTTGTTGGGACTGACAAAGTTGAAGTGGAGGAGTTAATGAGTCGACTGAGTCATTCTTTTCAAATCACAAGGGGTTCATTGAACCAGTTTCTAGGTATGAACATAACAAGATTGAATGATGGTTCAATTTTTTAGAATCAGTGTGCTTATTCGAAAAAAATTCTGTCAAAATTTCACATGGACTCTGCCAATCCAGTGTCAACTCCAACTGACAAAAGTTTTGTTTTTGATGATACAGAAAACAAACTGATAGGTAAAGAAGTCCCTTATCGGCAGGCGGTTGGCAGTCTAATGTACCTTGCAACTGCTACAAGACCTGATTTAGCTTATGCTATAAGCATTGTCTCGGAAAATCTTGAAAATCCCAGAACCTGATTGGTGTGCTGTAAAACGAATCTTTAAATATCTAAGAGGAACTGCATATTTTGGTTTGTTATATCAAGCAAAGTGTCATTCCAATGAGTTTGAAGTGTACAGTGATGCTGATTATGCAGGTGATTTAAAAACAAGACACTCAAGAACTGGAATGGTCTCTAAATTTTTATCTAGAGTCCTCTCTTGGATGAGCCAAAAGCAGAAGAGTGTGGTGTTATCTACTACAGAGGCGGAGTATGTTGCTGCGAGTGTGAGTGCTAAAGAACTAATTTGGCTGAAACATCTGCTCAGTGACATAACAAATCTCGAAACTCCCTCTCTTCTGGTAGATAATGCTAGTGCTGTGAAACTTGCCAAGAATCCTGAATACCATAAACGGTCCAAGCACATTGATGTCCGTTATCACTTTGTGCGAGAAAAATTCATTGATGGTGAACTGTTCATCAGGCATATTCCAGGTAAATTGCAATTAGCAGACATCATGACTAAATCATTGCCTAGTATTAGGTTCAAAGAACTGTGTACCTTATTAGGACTGTTTTCATTTAATAGTGTTGTTAGTGAATGTTAATCTAAATAAGTTGTGGCTTGTGGAGGAAGTATTGTAACAATTTAACTTTCAGAATTTTGAATCAGACAAGCGACAACTAAACTCCTCTGTATCTTAACTTTAGAATGTTATAATTAAAAATAAACGTTTTTACGTTGCTTGCTCATATGCATCTTTGTCTTTTATTTATACTATTTATTTGTATTTAATTGTTTTTTGTTTTAGTCTTTATTTATCAATAACCTCAACAATATCTTTTTTGATGCTTTATAAAAAACATTTCTAATAATTAACTGGCACACACAAAAACAGTAAATCAAAAAATTCCTCATTTAATTGATAAATTCTAAGACGAAATTTGAAAAGAAAAATAGGGGTTATATAAATGAATTTCCTCAACACTGAATATTAAAACTACATTAAATTTTCTATTTTTAAAGGGGTGCCATTTGTTTAAATTGGCAAAGAAAAAATAGAGATTTGTTATCAATAAAATTAGGTTTTAAAGAAGAATAAAACAGATTAGAATCAAACACATCTCTACAACATTTGGTTGGTTGGGTTTTGTGGCACAATGTCCAATAAAGGTAAGCTGTGCCACTTTTCTACACAATAGAAAAGATATTCAAAAAAACATTACTCTGCAACACAATTCTGGTTGGTTGGTTTGTCGCTCAACGGTCATATTTTGCACACGAGGGCTAATTAGACCGGGACTTACGGTTTAAAGTGGATTCCGAACCACTACAAACATCCATGCCCAAGGTGGGATTCGAACCCACGAACTGTTGAACCGAAGACAAGAGCGCTAACCATTCGGCTGCCAGCTCGGCGCAACACAATTCTGGAGAAAAATAAGCTAATATAATGAAAAATCCTAGCACAGTGTATATCAGGACTATTAAACTTGTCAGGTTCTGTGGAATTTAAAATAAGGAATCTCGACTTTAATTCAGTTTTTAGATCAGAGCTTATTGCTATCAGGAAGGGCTTACAATGCGTACATCAAATAGGGAGAGAACTACATGATGCTTAGAATTTGACTGACAGACTTGCTTCAATATATATATCACACCTACCTAACTGGACTGCTATGGAGGACAAGACAGGCCTGGACATTTTAGATCTTCATGTCCAGTGTTCTTCCGGTCACTTTATCCATTTTTAATGAACCCCATCTTATAATGGGATCAACAGAAATGAAAGGGGCGACTACATGGTCAAAACTGCTGCTGAGGAGGGACAGAGCCCTTGTTGGGCTCTCACATATATCAAGATCTCCCCTTTAAGGAAGATGGAATCAAATTTACTAGGAAGGATTTCTCCCAATCACCTGTGGTAGTTTGGAAGAAGCCTGGGTGAGGCATTTTGGCTTTCACCTAGAAAATACCAAACGACTTTTTCGCACTTCATCAATGGCCAATTCAGTGCACTCACTTTCTAGTAGGGACAAAAGATCTTCCCTGAGTGCCATTGGGGTCAGGCTGATAGCTTGACCATGGCCCATATTTTAGTTTGCTTGATATTTTTTAAAAAGGAAGAGGTCTGGCAGGATCCTCTTTAAGGTTTATTAGTAACAACATACCTGTCAGAAGATAAAGCTTATAAAAGTATAAACAGAGGTACAGCACAGAGGGTGAAGTGCACACCAGGTACCAGTTTCCCTTTAATAAGCATTTTTGTTACAGAAAATAAGATATCAAATAATTTAATTCAGTCCTTATATTCGCTTATTATTTTTTTACCTGCTGCAATTATCATTTTCTTCAAGTTTGTTGGCAAAAAAAATTATTTGTAAATAGTAAAATAGATAAGATATAAATATTAAAAAGTAGGATGAATAAATATTGTATTATTTTAGAACTTAGCAATATTTTAATATTTTGATAGACTTCAGCTTAGACTGACAAGGTTCTATTCTAGGCCTCTCATATAAAAAATGTAAAATGTATTTATTTCAGAATAAAGTATTCCTAACAAAGAAAAATGCTAAGAAAATTAGAACATTCATTACATCATAATGTCTATTTGTATCCTTCCTGAGAAATTAATTTAAAAGGATATATCCAACAACGCACTATGGATTTCTGCCAGCCTGGAGAAATTTAAATTTGCCACCCTATCTTTAGCAATTAAATAAAATTATATGCGACAATTCAACTAGATTCAAAGAAAAAGGTCTTAAACAAATAAAAATTTTATTTTCTGTGTTTTTGTAATGAAAAGTTGAAAATTAATACTTAAAAACATATAAATCTTTTGTTTGATCACCAAAATAATAAATTATTAATCTCAACAAGGACACTGTTGATTTTAAATAATTCTTAACCAGTTTCAATTCAGAAAAATTAAATTCACATGTTTTTTTTAATTTTTGGAGTAACTATCTTTCAAGTTTATACTCAAAATTTAAGTCAGCGAACCAAAACCAATTTTTTATTCAGTTGTAAGCATGAAAAAACTCAGACGCACACTCTTGAGCTTAATTTCTGATTTGTCACTATCTGGAAGAACTCGATCAAGGTTACATTCTTCATCATATGATTAATATAACATGCCTAGGACAGCATATTTTTCAGCCAAACTGGAACTTTTCTTGAATTTCAAAAATTACTCTATCTAAAAGAATTTTTTTTAATTCTGTACAATAAATTAGGTGTTCTTCTGATATCAAAAATGTTTTTTAAGGGTAATGTTGAAGGGAAATGTTGCTGAAGAACTAGTTAAAAGTTTTCCAGCTAGGGGAAATAGTTATGAGAAAGCTATAGAACAATTGAAATTGTTTTGGCAGTTATGTATATAGGTGTTTGTTATGTATCTTCTATCATTAGTCTTCCAAGAGCCAAATATACTGTATTTATGCAAATCTAATGCGCATCCCTTAATCATTTAACGCATTTAAAACTTTAAATAATAAAAAAATTATTTGTCGGCGAATGTAATGCGCATCAATGTCATGAGGAATTTATCTAATCTTATTTTATACAACAATGGATTTGTATATAAACTATCAATCAATATGGTATGATAATTTTATTTAAATTTAGATACCATATTTTATACAACAATGGATTTATACATAAAGTAGCAGAACATAGAATTGACCTATTAGTGGGCTATAGTTATGTGAAACAATCATTGTTAATTACCACTACCGTATATACGGTACCTATTGAAAAATATGAACATGAAGTAAATCGTAACATTTCTAACTAGCTAAGAGTTTCTACAATCATCAAATAGTAAGCACCTTTATTCACTAATGTTTTCATCTTTGGAATCCTCGCAGCTCTCTTCGTCAGGAGCAGATTCATTCCTTCTTTCCCCATCATCGTCATCCTCGGCGTTCCAGAGCATGTCATCTTTACTGCCATTCAATGAATTTGAAATGTAGCATTTCTTGAAAGATTTCACATGCATTGGTGCTTCGATGCTTTCCCAGGCAGCAGAAACCCAGTGTGAAACAATGTGTGGTGCAGCACGCTTAACTTTTCCAGTCCGGGTCAATTCACGGTTTGGCTGACAAAACCATATTTTGTACTTCGCCTGAGCGTACCCCTTAAAAGGTTTATTTATACTAACGTCCAGGGGTTGTAACACATACATCATCCCTCCAGGAATATTAACAAGATCACTGCCTAGGATGTGCATCTATTTTTTATGTCATCGGTGAGATGACCACGAAACACGTCCAAAGCATTGATGGTGGATTGAAGAGCCCACAGGGATGGCGTTCCCGTACATTTCGGAGCCAATCAAGCATTAATGATTCCGTCGTCCACCCCTTCTCTTTGTTTCGAATCAGGACATCATCTGGAAACAGCTTTTCATTCTTAGGGGATATAGGGGATGTTTTTCGCTTGAAGATTAAGAAAGGGGGAAGTTTCCACCCACCTGCTGTTATATGCAGGCAGGTGCAACACACACACAGAATCACTGTTACGCATTGTTTTCACATCCCGAAACTTTGACAACTTCCTTAGTCCCCTTCTCTGTAATGGTGTAGTTATAAGGCATATCAAACCAAATTGGCGTCTTGTCAGCGTTGCCAATTTTCCCCATTGAAAACTTCTTTTCCTTCCGAAGCGTGATGACATACCGCCTAAATGTTAGTAGTTTTCCCTCAAAATCTGCTGGAAACTTTTGGCAAATTGTTGTACGGCGTCTTAGAGATAAGCTCATCTGCTTCATAAACCGATCCACCCATCCACAGCAAACATTAAACTCTTGTTTCGGTATAATAAGAACTTCAGCCTATTCTTTTGCTTTATATTTTTTATGGTGTCACTAGTTGTCCATTCTTCCTCCATTCACGTACAAATTCCAATACTTTTTCTTCAATTTTAGGGTGTCTTCATTTGTGAGGACCAGTGAATTTTTTCTATTAGCTTTAGTTGCAAACAGTGCCAATTTCTGTTGCCACCATAAGCGAACATTGCTTTCAGCTATGTTAAACTCTCTGCCTGCTTTTCTATTACAATTTTTTCAGTATGAAGAATTAATTTACGTTTGAAAGTAGCGTTATATGACATTCTTCTTTGTTTGCCCTCCGTTTCGTGACTATGTACTCTGCAGTTTGTATCCTCTATGCAAAAATGTGTCAATGATAAATGTAAGAGTAAATGTAGTCGGGAAATACAGTAATCTATTGTAATCATTTAAATTTGGTTGACGTCAACGGCAAACTACTGACCTTGCACTCGAATTTAAAGCGCACCCCAACTTTGAATACTACATTTGGCCCAGAACCATGCGCATTAGATTCGCGTAAATACAGTGCTAAAAAAATTTGAGAAGTCTTTATGATTTGTTAGAAACAAAACTACATGCATTTGAAATACTTTGAGTAACTAGGGATAAATATGCATCAATGCTTTTCCCATTAGTAAAGTCTGCTCTATAAAAGGGAATGCTGATAGAATGAGACGACATAAATTTACAAGTTGTGATATATATATAATAAGGAAGATCAAAATACAGTTAAAACTACAACTAAGTCTCATCTTGACTCAATTCTTGATTTTTTCAGTATGAAATACAAGCAAAGGAACACAATTCTAACCTCACAAAATTTTGGAGTTGAGAGCAAGCATTATCTTAAATTGTTCAAAGAGAAAAAGGCTGGAAATCATGAACACAAATATGGGGACACTTATCAAATAGCTAGTGCTATTGATCTTTCAACCTTTTCAAAGAAAAAGATAGTGCATATTTTGTTATAATTTACAAAATTCCACTGAAGGTATGAAAAATGATGGAAAATTAAAAATTTATTTAGTAGAAGTTAAGTTTATAGAGAAATTAGGGTGCTATTTTCTGTGCTTAAATACAGGTCATCAAGTTTGCAAGTGTATTTAAAAGATAATTTGTTTGGTTAGAGTAAAGGCGTTTTACTCTGTCGCAGCATAAAGCAGCAAGCACTTTTGCTTACTCAAAAAGAAAACACAAAGTTAGATAATCATCTGAATGATGATCAAGCACTTGTGAATACATTCAAAAATCATAGTGTTACATTACTAAGGTTAATGGTTTTAATCAAATATGATGGGAGAAAAAACAGAAAGCAAGAGCAATATTCATATTGCTTCACATCACTCTTACCTTTTAAATACTGCTAAAGAGATGAAATATAAAAGGGAAAGTTGGGAATAGTTTCAACATTTGGTGGAGAAAAATATACGAGTGTGCAAGGATGATGTGTTTATTTTATATTTGACAAGTTGGGATGGATCTTTTAACCTTCATTTCAAAATATTGTGTCAACTTAACTTGTCTTCTGTGAAAGTGTTCCACAGACAAAGAGTACAACTCATATAAAAGAGCTTACTAACAATAATATTCATGTGAATGATGAATATAAAGGTCCTATTGAATTGTAAATAGGAGCATAAGTCATTGGAAAAATCACTGTGAGTGGTTACAAATATTTACCTTATGGTTTAATAGCAATGGACACATTTAGGGTGAACTATAATGGGACATTTATCCCAGATTTTGTCGTAAGGAAATGAAATCTCACTGACCAATTTTATGCTTTCTTCTGTGAAAACAATCACAGAATTATGTACTCACAACATTCAGTAATACCTATCCACCTGAAAAGAAAACCTTCAAGAATCCGATATAATGCATTTTATTTGCATGTTCAGATCAGTAAAGATAATCATTTTTTGGTATATTTATCCTGTGTTTACAAGTAGATACTAAGGAAGGCACCTGATCAGGAGGTAATTTAACAGGTATTGCCTTCCTTCGTATAAGTCCAGCAAAGCCAAGACAGCACCTCACAAAGTCTACGAGTGTTGCTCGCTCACCACAGCATAGGACTTAATTGAGAACCGAAGAAAAAGTTACAAGATGAATTTACAAAATAAGGTACCCAAGCTTGCAGATCACCTTTCACTGACAGATAATTTTAACTCAACTTTAAGTAGACTGGTCTGTTCTGCATGAAAGTTAAAAGCAGAAAATTTGTATACAGAGTGTAATCAAATATTAGAAGAATGGGTAAGAGAAGGATAATTAAAGAATTTCTAAACATGAGATTTAATTATTATCTTATTATTTAATACACTAATATGTTAAAAAATAGCACAACCAAACTCAAACCTGTGCTTGATGCTTCAGCACAAAGTCTCGTTAGTTGTTACTATATTAGCATGTTTTCAAATAAACAAGTTTAGAGTTACAGGAGAAACCTTAAAAGCATTTTTAGATCAAAATTCACCTACAAGAAAATAACAGATTATTAAAGAGTTCTTTAGTATAATAAAATCAATGAACTGAAATACTTTAGATATTGTTGTGTCATTACTGGAATTTCTAAGAGCCCTTTCTTGCTTAATTCTGTGAACAATTTTCAGCTTGAAACAATTTTGGAGGAAACACAACTTGGGAACTTAAAATGTTCTGAGGATATAGTTCAGAAATTTTAATTTTTTTTATGAACAGTCATTTAACTAGTGTAAAAACTGAGAAAAAATTGCACAGGTTCGTTCAAGCAACTCTACACATATTATATCAGCAAGGTAACTTGACATTATAGGATGGGGTAAAACTGTTTCCGTTCTTCAACTGAAGATGTTTTTTACGTAAAAAATACTAACTGGTCCAATACTAAAACTACAATGATTTTTAAACACAGATACTCTTTTAGTAAAGATAAAGTAAGTTTGCAAAGATTATAAACCTATTACTAAAAGAAAAACCTCAGCTGACAAATTTTTCTTATTTTGTTAGATATACTTGTCCAGTGACCATATACCTAAAGTTAATGTTGCAGGAAGTGGAGAAGAGAGCTTGATATTCTGAGTTACTACATCCGCAGTTTAAAAAAATTTGGGACATGGAGGAAACAATGAATATTCTAGAGAAAATTACTATTCCTAGATGTTTAATAAAAGGCTATTATGAAAGATATAGCTTTAGTTTCGATGTTTTCTGTGAAGCAAGCAAAATAGCATATGCTACTCATATATATTTAAGGAATAAAAGTAAAATCTCTATTATTTCAACTTGTTCAAGCATTCTCCAAAGTAGCTACCCTGAAGTCTATTGCAATTCTTGGGTTAGTTGTTAACATGATCGATTGAGGACTGACTGCAGCAGAGTAATATCAGATCTAATGTCAGGAATTATAGGCCTGTAGGCTGAAATTATAGACATGATGACATCATTATGCAAATCCAAGCCATGGCAGTTCCAAGAAACAAAGGAAGTTATTGTTTATTTTGAAAAGCTATTTTCCCGGAGCTGGAAGGTATGTCACCTGACATTTCCTTGAGCGATAAGTCTTTTCGAGTGGATATGGAGGATCGATCTGAGCCCTCCTTTGAAGATTTTAATTAATAAGCATTCGTGACTTGTGATTCTGCCAAAGGAGCTTTTCTTTTGTTTAGAAATGTTGAGACAGATTTTGGTCTTGATGTTGAAGTTTGGGGTAATCTAATAAGGGGAAGTGAAACCAATTCGGTTTGCGTACCTGCCGACCACATAACTCTTTTTGCAGCGGCCGTATAATTCACACCAGGCTGCAGTGTGCAAGAGGTAATTTGTTTTCTAGCATCAGGGTAAGAACATTTCTTTTTCACCTTATAGGTAATAATTTCTTTTTCAAGAACCCAAAAGAGGACAACTTCGAGAATAGGAGGGATGGTCACCATGACAGTTTACACACAACTTTTTTGCTGTGAAGTTCGAGCTATCGTGGTAAACTGCTGCGCAACATACGCAAGTCAGTTTGCCTCTGCAAGCATTTCTCAAGTCCCCAAAACGTTTGCACTGGAAACAACGCAAGTGATTTGGTATATAAGGCCGGACGGGCAGATTCATATAAGCAGCTGTAATGCTGTCTAGAAGGTCTGGAGTTGCAAATGTCAGAATGAGATGTTTAGTATCTAAGATCTTATCATCTCTTCTGAGAGTAATGCAATTAACTGCACAGAACTTCTGGCTCTGCAAGTTTTCTAGTATCTCATCCGTCAGCGAGTTCAACAAATCTCCTGCGGAAATTACATCCTGTGAAAAATTCAGATTGTCATTCAGCTAATACTCACATGTTACTAATCATAGTTGCTTGTGTAGAATTAGCAGCCTCTACCAATAAGTTACCTGATCTCAATTTACGTACACTCTTCACTTCTCCAACTAATCCTGATATTCCCTTTTGTATAAGAAAGGTACTTTCTTTTAATTACAATAAATTTAGTTTCATTGTTTTGCAGATGATGCCCTCGAGGGAGAGTAGAATAGTTTTTACTCTCCATATGTATTTTAATAAAATTTCGAGACCTGACCGTACCAACGAGTCTAACAAGGGAATGCAAACCAGCTGCACCAGTGCTAGCCAGGCCCTGAAATGTAACCATACATCCCTGAAATGGCCTCCAACCTTAACGAGTCATCCAGTAGATGTATCGATCGCTTGATCCTTAAAGCCGATTGATGTGCAAAGAACCACAGCATACCTCCCGTTTACCTGAAGCAGATGCCAAAGTAATGTGTTGGTCTCTTGGGGCCTCAATTACCAGGACCCTCTTTTCCAGGGACACAGGTCTCCATGTATGGCAAAAACGTGGGTAATTTAGTCCTCAAGAGTGCTAATAGCAACAGAGCGGTGAAAGCTACTCAAAGGGAGCCTTCAATCTCTTGTGAGGCAGTCACAAGAAGGGAGAAGAGGGAGAAAAAGCAGAAGAGTAGAGGAGAGAAGAAAAGAAAGAAGAGGACAGATTACTGGGGTACCTCGGGATTGTGACACCCGTGTTTACTTAAAAAAGGTAAATCCCACCTTGAGCGGCATATACAATTTTGACAAATGATTAAAAAGAAAGTGTTAATGAACATAAGTTAAAAATGATATCTGTTTAAGAAAAAAACTTTTATATCAACCAAATTGGTGACATTGTCTTGATTGGCAGCAGCAACATGAAACATTATTTAGAAACTTCGAAAAGAAATCAAACTAATCCCAGGGAAAGATGCTGTTACAAGGCATATAAAGTTACAGTGGTTGCCGGCTGACAGTTTTAATGACTGAAACTGAGGTTCCAAGATATGGTGATCCTCCACTCACATTGGCTTACCTGGAGTGGAGTAAAAAACTATACTTCAATTCTGATTTATACAAAATGTTCAGATAATTTATGGGGAGGGGCTTGTTAAATTTGAATTTAAAAATATTACATATTGTATTTTATATTAAATTATTAATTTTATTAAGAGTACTTTAAGTTTATATGGTTAGATCTTAGCAGAGCCCACAACCTTGATTTGAATGATTGTGGTTGGTGATAATTGCGACTTGCGCCAATCTTGGTAACCCTGCTTCGATACACTAGATATGATAAACCTATTTAGATATATAGAAAGAGGTACGAATAAATGTTTTTTTAGTGGTTGAACGACGAATGAAAGATTGTTGTGTGTGATTAAGGAATGGGTCTTGCCGTGAAGTACGATAGTATCTGATTGTTAGAAAGCCTACAAATGTTTATCCAA
This sequence comes from Latrodectus hesperus, assembly GCA_037975125.1. NCBI lineage: Eukaryota > Metazoa > Arthropoda > Arachnida > Araneae > Theridiidae > Latrodectus > Latrodectus hesperus. The sequence goes on from JAJQOW010000082.1 coordinate 29,094, forward strand.
TGAGGGTTTTAAACATTTAAAGGTTAACCATAGTATGTATTTTAAAGATCATGATAGCGGTGTCCATACTAATTCAATTGAAGGTACATGGTGAGCCATAAAAAGATTTCTTCAAAATCATACAAGCCATACAGAAGGAATGTTTGATCGTTACCTCATTGAATACATTTGGCACTGATCACATGCTCATTCACTTAACGATGATGTTTAAAAAGCTTTTTTGAAATCAGTTATTGACTTGTACCCTCCATTAGGTAAAGATCAGTAGTAAAAAAGAAAGAGCTATTTTATTCAATAATCTTAAATACATTTTTTATATTATTATTTTTGGTACTTTTCCATTATACTCCCACTTTTGATAATCACCATAATGGAAAGGAAAATTCATAACATTTCATTTGCATCATGTATTGTTTACAAATTTTCAGAAACTACTAAAAAATATAATACAAACATTACATTTCATATAAACAAAACAATTATCAGCTATTAATAAAACTTATTCAAACGAGAATGTATTACTGGTGGAAATTGTTTAGCAATCGCATCGTTGATCAATTTTAACCGACAAAATTATCACCAAGGAAGCTTTTGCATCAACTAGCTTTGGCTTTGTCTAGAATTCAGCTTGTTTACCATTATTTATCACATTTTAGTCTATTTCTGCACAAAAAAATTCGATTTAGTTTTCATAAATTGAAAATGAAATTTTGAGCTAATAAAATAATCTTATCTACTATATTATTTTTGCTTCTTCGTAAAAAACATGCTATTTTTTTAGGATCAAAAGTGGGAGTATAATGCCAAAAAGTATCTTATTTTTATATTTATATTAATTTTTTACCTTAAATATATTTGATTAATTTGGCACAGATACCATATAATCCAGAATTCCAAATTTTTTTGCTGATGAAGAAAACTTGCCAAGATGACGTAATGCGACATGTGCAATGACATAAATACTAGGGTAACCAAAATAGAATTTTGTGCATTATTTTTATTGGTCTCCATTTCTATAAAGTAATAAAAATGCTCAGCGCCATCTCATTCTGGCTTGGCGCTATTTTTCACTTTGTTGCCAAGGATGTGGGCTCTCCTAGGATTTTACCATTTAAATAATTGTAAATTAAAGCTAGAAAGATGAACAGTAGAAACAAATATGTATACATTAGTACACAGACATTACAAAACAATGGAAACAAACAATATCTTCACAATTTAAATGGTATACATAAATAGAGATATTTCCATGTAAATAATTTGTTTTTATTTTCTTTATAATGTCATCATATATAAGTATCATATATAATCCTTATTTTATTTTTATTGTATTTATTTTTTTAGTCCTAAATACATACATACATACATATATTTCTTTTTTTATTTTTAATACATAAGCACAAAGAGAAAATATTTTATATTAACAGAGGAACTTATTGCTTAACCTTTTCAGGACGGGGCGCCTCTGTTTAAGAAGCGCGTTCAGGACGAAGCAGAAGCGAAAGGAATGATGTTACAGGACGGGGGGTTTTCTCCGCTAGGCCTAACTTTAGAAAAAAATTCGTAAAAAATAAAGTTAAAGTCCTACCGCCATGATTTTTGGTACAATTTTATATTATCACATTATCTATCTTATAACATTAAAACTAGACTTTAATAATGTTTTTCCTTCAATTTTATGAAAATATATATATAAGAAAGTTGCTTACATTGGGAAATAATTTTCGACAGTGCAATTCTTGTTTTTCCAAAATTTTAATTGACAAAACACTTCAACATATTTTCAAATTAATAAAAACTATACAAGGGCTATTTACAAGAAAAAATAACAAAATTTAAATTGAAAATTGAGTATGGAAAATCTCAAAGCACGGATAAACGCAAAATCCGACATTGCATCTGTGTCAGAATCGCTAGAAATATCATTTTCTGACTCTTTAGTAAATGAATCTTCACTTTCATCTATATCACTGAATGGTTCATTTACCATACGTGTATACTCATCCTCTGTTAAATAACGCTTCCTCGCCATAATAATCTGGAGTCAAGAATTTTCGAAATAGCAAGAAAAGTGAGAAAATAAAACCGAAAGCAATAAAAACTGTAACGAAACTGACACTAAAACCCCTAAAAGACCTCCCATAGTAGCGAAAACAAAATAAAAAAAAGTGTTCAGAGAGCTATCAGAAGCAAGAATGCTTAAATCACGTGGAAAGTTGAAGAGCCGAGCTGTGTTTGTTTACATTGCGAATTCCTCTCTCCCCAGCCACAGCTAATAATCCAAATACCAAAAAAAGCAGGAATACGAAAAAAATGAAGGTCAGAACACTAAAACTACGTTCAGTTTAAATATAATGAACACATAGTGCCATCTAGCGATTATTAAAAATTGTTCCAGCTTAAAATGCATATATGCACCGCCCGGCCCTCACTTTCGTCCGTACGAAATGCATATAGGCACCGCCCGGCCCTCACTTTCGTCCGTACGAAATGCATATAGGCACCGCCCGTCGCGAAGAGGTTAAGTCAATAATTTATGGTGTTAGTGAGGAAACTGTGCAGCAATGAAGTAGTGAATGGGGGCAGTATCATTTGTGGGTGCTAAGGTCATTATGGAACAGAAGATTTTTGATGGATTCACAATTTGTTTTTTCTAGATTTTGAAACATATTGTACATTAAATTAGCAAAATAATTTTTCAGGGTTGGTAAATTTAACTCTTTTCTGATCTTATTGTTTTTATGGTACTAGGACGCTTTTTCTGCCTGCCTAATGATTTTATACACTGCTGGACAATTGCTAAGGACGGATAACACTATCATCCATAGCAACCACAAAATGAAAGGAAGCAAAATGTGGAAAATTAGAATAAGTGCGGGATATAGTAAGAAGATGTATGCAAATTTTTTTTCCACGTCTGTTCATCACGTGATAGCGTTCATAAGAGCTTCAAAGGTTTTGACGCGTGTGGACAGCTGTTGTTTCAAGTCAAAGTTTTACAGGAAAGATTTAATAGACGAACTTGAAATTTTTGGCATGTCTTCCCGACATCACTTAGATGATTTTATGCGTGGTTGAATTATTGGAAAGATCGAAGAAGGGCGAAAAATAATAGATGTTGCCAGGGAGTTCGACATCGCTCACAGTGTTGTTTCACGGCTGTGGAAGTTATTTAAAACTACTGGAATGTGTAGTAGGCGGGGGAGGTCATGTTAGAAGTATGACGCCTGCAGAAGACAGATACATGATTCTATCAGCAAAAAGGAACAGGCGCACCACAGCTCAGCAGGTGGCAAATCAGTTCCTTGCTGCTTCAGGAAAACAGATCTCCCGAAAAACTGCTGCCAGACGTTTGATGGGAGGAGGACTATACGTTCGCAGACCTGTTGTGTGTGTCCCACTGACCAGACAGCACCGTACTGCCCGTTTCCAATGGTGTCGTGAACATCACAATTTGACTGAACAGGACTAGGCATGCGTACTATTCTCAGATGAGAGTAGGTTCAGTCTGTCATCGAATTGCAGATGCCAATTGATCTGGCGCGAGAGTGGTACTGCTCATCGTCCAGAAAATACCCAGGAAAGGGACCGATATCTGACAGGCAGTATCATGGTGTGGGCCGGCATCATGATCAATGGCAGCACACCTCTACATATGGTTGCGAATGGGACTATGACGGGCCAACGATACATTAATGAAGCTCTACTTCCTCATGTTTGTTCATTTCTGTGGTGCTGTCGGTGATAAATTTGTTTTTATGGACGACAACGCAACATTTCATCGAACACTCGCTGTTCAGGATTGTCTAGACAGTGAAGGTATTCAATTCCCGTATGGCCATCACTTTCTCCAGATCTAAACTCCATTGAAAATGTGTGGGATTCTTTGGGCAGGCAAGTTGCTGGACGAAACTATACTCCGACAAACAAAAACACCCTCATCCGTGCACTCCCTGAGGAATGAGATAAATTGCCTCAACAGCTGCTGTATAATGTTGTGCAAAATATGATTCGATGTGTGGAATGTTGTATCTCACTCCACGGTGGACATATCCCGTACTGATACCTTTCTTCAAGGTGCCTGCTGACTTTTAGATGCCTTGTTCCATTTTTCCGTATGCAGCATTAAATTAACCTTTTTTTTCTTTCAGATGTTTCACAGATTTTGTACTTTCCAGAACAATAAATATTCTTTATTCTAATGTCTGAACAGTGGCAACTATATTTTATCCTACTGGGCCTCATGTGTCTTGCTTAATGTTATGCCACATTGCAATTTGTGATCCGTCCTTAGCAATTGTCCAGCAGTGTATTACAGAATTTTTAAGGATTTTATTTTGCTGTTGTCGGTGTAACCCCAGAAGGATCTAGCATAGGGCAGTAGTAGTCTGAAATATGCTTTGTAAACTAGTATTTCATTATCCATAAAGAGATTAAAATAATAGATAATGATTTGTGATTTTGTGTATGTATTTGCTAATCTTGAATCTGAATGCATTACTCTCTATACTTTATGCCATTTTTGTTTGCGGATCTCTATTATTATGGATGGGTTTTTTCAAGTAGTTTCTTTTAGTTCTCAAAATTCAGAGATAGCTGGGTAGGGGGGGAGGTGCTTCTCTGATTCTCAATGTGTTGCAAGTATTACTACCTCCAAGTGGACTGTTTTATTATTGCATTCATCTCCTGTGGTTACTTCTAAAAAAGTAAAAGGGTTGTTATTTAAAATTTGCTTATACATAATCCAGTCCTTGTTAAGAAAAGTGGAGGATTTAATTAGAGAGAAGTTAAAATTGAATGCTATCATGTCTGAGTTATAATCAGAGCCTAGTTCTAGGAGTGTTTTAAAGTTAATTCTGCTGATAAGAGCAACGTCTATGGTTATAGCGGAATGTGTGCTAAAATAAGTGAAATTCCCTTTATAGGTTGTCTGACCTGGGTGCCCCAATAGCAGAGCTTTCTTAATGATCAGATGGCATTCTAGTGTAAGATATTTCTTCTCTGACTGGGTTTTTAATAATGGGCCTAGGTTTAGATTTAGGGAATAAATCACATCATCTGTTAACTAGCAGGATGGTTCCCCTTGCAGTTGCAGAGAATTGGCTGCTGAACATTTTTCTCCCTATGACAATCTCTTGAATTGTGAGTTTTAGCACTTTTAACACAATGACGTGCCATTTGGTAAACTTAGCTTGGATGGTAGAAACACTGGCAACTAAAACATTGCATTATTATTTTGTTCCCTTGATAGTGCTCTAATGTGAGGCCAGAGATGTGGCAGAAGGTTTCCATTTTGAAGATCTTATTTAGATCATGGCTGTTATACAGATGGATCAGGAAAAGTGGGAGAGGCCTTGCAGTTTGCTGACTGGTCATTCCGTTCACTTTGTGAAATTTAGTCTTCTTTTACCAAGTCATCAGCGATTTCATTGCTCTTTGTAGACATGGGAAGCCCATGAAAAACAAACTTTTGGGGCTTTTTATATTTTCCTCAGAGGAAGATGTATTTTGTAATTATTTGTTTCAAGAAATTTCGTTATTTCCCTATGTTCATCAGGCAGTCTTTGGTAATAGTTTGAGACTTTCACTAGAATTTCTGGCTTCAATACTTTTCTTCAGAGCTTACTTATGTTTATCCATAAATATGCAATGTCTTTTTCAATAACGTACTATGATTGGGGATTTTAGTAATGACCACAACAGCTGACTGATTATCCACTGATTCATGGTTTTCTTTCTGTTGGTTGAAGCCACTAATAGAATTGGAAACTACAAAGGTCAGTCTAATACATTCATTTGCAGCTTTCATGAGTTTTTTTGGAGAAGACAAAAGTTTCACCTTCATTTAGACATTTTTTGCTACTTTGTCATTACTATTCATTTTCAGCTGTGCTGCAACATTAGCTACATTAATATTTAACTCATTACTAGAGTGAGAAGGAGTAATGAAGAGACCATATTAAAATCGAAACCATATTTAATTTTACGTAAACTTCACAATTTCTAATTTTGTCATCAATCAAATCTAAAATGTTTGGTTGGGGGTGTTTTCGGCAGGGCATGGTTTGCTACCATGTACAGCAATCCTGATTTCCTGGAGTCTTTGTATTTGTAGCTCGTAGATGTTTTTTTATATCCTTGCTTCATTATGTCAATTAGCTTTGCAGGCTTAAAGATGTGGTTGGTTCCATTTGCAGTATTCATATTCCGTAAAGAAAAACCAGTTAAGATCCATAAAAATAATTTTTGTCAAAGTCTTTTTGCTAGCAGTGAAAACTGCATATCAGGCAGATTGGTCAGAGATACACAGTGATGCTATGTGCTTACAGAACAAAGAAAATGTCTCGAGAGGAAAGTCAGGAAAATAGCTTATATAAAAAAACTGCACAAGGTGAGTAACTTCGATCTATTCCAAAAGATCTATCATTTAAAAGTGGCAGTAGCAGAAAGGTTTAGTCGAAGAAAATTGTCAAGCACTAAACTTAGAGAGCAGCCAGCACTCAGTTATTGAGTTGCCTGCAATATTGGGTCTTGTAAGAAAAACAAGAAGTGGCCTTATTATTAAGATGCCTCATAAATTGAGCTTGGGAATTATTTATGTAACAACTATTGTAGTTAGAATTAGTTGTAAGTTAAATTTTAAGACAAAAAAATTAACTTCAGAGGGAGAATGCAAGATGATGCTCTTTTTGCCAATTGACTTTTTCGATATAAGTAAACTGTGAATGGCAACAAAAAAACTGTTGTGTTCTATGTATGCAGTTTGAATGGCTTAAGTTACATTTAGAAAACATTTTGGGAATTATTTTGTGGTTTAAGGCAGAAATTATAAGTGTAAATAAATTGTTTTGTGCTATTGTAACCAAATGATTGTTATTGAATGATTAATTATACCATAGCAAATTATATTTTCTGATAATGAAGATTAAATGGGACAAATCAAGTCAATTAACTCATTATCCCATTTTCCAAAATATTTGTGGCCTATAGCACTTTGAGCCAAACCAGGGTTTCGAAAATTTTGGCTTAGGAATACTTTAGGCTTAGGTTAAATACAGAAATGTCTCATACAAACAAGTCATAAAAAAGATAGAAAAATTTACAGCAATTTCAGAAATGCCCTTTCAAGAAAATACCCTTTTCCTTGGTGTTTCCTATGAAGAAACACCAAGGAAAAGGGTATTTTCCCTTAAAAAAACACAGCAATATTCATTGTATAAGATGTTCTTCCTGGAAATGTGATATAGCTTTGAAAACTGAACAATCATTTTTAAATCCTATAAAAATAAAAACTTAGTTTTCTTTCTTTAAATTTTACAAGTTTAGTAAATAATCACTTTTTAAGATTGCTAGTCTCCAAAACTTTTTTTCACTTTTTTTTATTTTGGACTCCGAAAAAAGATAACAGTGTAAGTTTCATTCTGTCTGCTAAATGTACTTTATATTTCATTATATATAATGATTCTCTATCAGTAGGAATGTATAAATGTGCATAGTGTTTTGAAATTTAAAAGGGAATTATTATATACAATTAAATTAAAATCAAAACTATTTAATGTTTATTCATTTCTGAAAAATTTTGACTCATAATTATACTGGCATCCTATTAGTAACTTGTTTTGAAACGTTAATATGGAACAATAAATATTTACAATGAATAAAATATTTTTATATGCCTCAAAGTTTCTTGATAAAAATTTTTTAATTAATTATTTTATTACATAAAGAAATTTTTGAAAATAGAAACTAATCAAGCAGAATATAAAAAGTTTTTCCTAATTATTAATCTACTTTCTTGCTTTAAAAATTGATTATTATAAATCTACTTAAAAAAATTTAACTTGTGTGAAAAATACTTTCGAAATAATTCATAAAAAAGTTCCTATTTTAATTTCAAATAAAAAGCATTTTTGACATACTAATTGAGGAAAGTTTCAATATGTACCTAATTAAATGTAAAATAATGAAATATGAGGGTTAAAATATTTTTGTCTAAATCTTAATAAATTCTACGAGATATGATTAATGAAAAACTTAAGCTTATATTCAGTTATATATATATATATATATATATATATATATATATATATATATATATATATACTTGCTATTAAAACTACGTTCAGTGAAGGAAAAAAATTACTGTAAATTCAAAATAATTGGTTCAAAAAGACTGCAGTTTTATTAAAATTACATAAATATACTGATGGGTAAAACTTCAGCAACTGGAATTTTTTGACATAATTCTACAAGAAATCATCTGAGAGAGACGAAATTCAAAAACGTAAGACAGCATTTTATGCTTAAACAAAAACAAAAGCATAGTTGTGCAAAAATGAATACAGTGCATACAATATGGAATAAAACAAAAAAGACTTCCATGAACTCCTGATAACAGTTAATTGTCCAAAAGAAAGAACAAGCAGATGTTCCTCAAAATGTTATATGCCCTCCCCTTACTGTAATGGTTGCTTCACACTGTTCTTCACAATCAGCACCAGATTGTCCAACAATTTTTGAGATACGAGCTCATTCTTCAATCAGCATATATATTTCATTTGTAGGGTATTTCTAAAAGGATGTGATCCTAACACAAGGCATTTCGCCAAATCCCCCTACACATCTTCTAGATTTAAATAAGGGGGGAACGCTTTTCCGTTGCATTCAAATGATATATTCCTGTTCCAGTAATTGCTGAACAGCAGGAGTCCGGTATGGCTGTGTATTGACATCAACAAAAACAAAGCCTGCATCTTGGAATAAACGTACATGGAAAAGAATCATTTCCTTACGATAGTGATTGTTGTTTATGGAAACTATCAAAAACTCAAAGCTCAATCTACCTATTCATCATAATGCCACCCCAGAGTTCAAGGCCACTATAACGACCTCTTTCCAAGTTACTGGGATGAAACAGTGTCTTGACTTTTCTCATAGTTGTAATGATCCCTTTCTCATGTACTAATTAGTAATGGAAAGAAGCATTTCACCCTCTCAGCCATCTGGAAAGGGTGAACCCAATTCCCATGCTCCAAAGTACGGACGCACTGTTCTGGCAGGAAATGCACTTCCAACCCCCTTTTCTTTTCGGGGAGTTTGGTTTGTTTGTCGCTCAACGGTCATTTTTTGCACACGAGGGCTAATTAGACCGGGACTTACGGTTTAAAGTGGATTCCGAACCACTACAAACATCCATGCCCAAGGTGGGATTCGAACCCACGAACTTTTGAACCGAAGGCAAGAGCGTTAACCATTCAGCTGCCAGCTCAGCTTCTTTTCGGGGAGAGGAAAGCATGTAAGGGAGAATGTGATATTCCAGTTGACCACTTGACCAGGAGTTGGAAAGACCCAGCCACTTGATACAGGACCGGCTACGAGATGTATGGGCCAGCTACGAGAGATAGTATAATAAATATATTCCCATTACACTGAAGTCTCAATTTTGTACTTCACACTAAACACGGACCACTAATCTATAAATTAGCTACCCAAGAATTAACGAACCTTATATCGATGCTCATTTTTCTTCAATAAAATTGAATAATTATGGAGTAATACCAACATTCATATAAACTGAACTTTTGTTGTAGTTCCATATGGTAGAGAGTACCTTCACACTAGTGATTCCAAAGCCTATAACTGAATCTAAAACAAAATACAATTGAGTAGAAACGGCAACCATCATCAGAGATGTGATTATTCAGGCAGACACTAGACACATACCAGAGTCTGAAGGCAAAAGTAGTGGAACAGTGTTCAAAAAGCAAGACCCGAGAAATTCAATGGTTGTTAGTAGGAGAAAATCTGGGTGACCAGAAGCCTTCGGAATTGTGGTGGAGCATGAAATGTCAAGCAAAAAACCACAACATCGATGATTCCCTACGCCTAGAAATTTTTTAATCAAGCAATCCCAGTTCCAGTGCAGACGATCCTAGTATCAATATCTCCTCTGAGCTCTGAAAAAGCGACAGAAGTCTTCAAATTCCTTCTTATAAGGCCTTTACTGTCTCCAATCAAATTCCTACACAAGCATCATTCACCATAGAAAAGAAATCAAACTTCAATTTTCTTTACAAAGAAATAGAGGAGCTACATAAAGAAACTACTAAATTACAATCCTGATTTTGAAGCAAATATAGGCGTAAGGAAATTTTTCATCAGCAGCAGCGATCTTCACTAGAAAAAATCTACTTTAATTATGTGAGCTTTAAAGAAAGAACTTGAAAATAAACACCCCCATGATCATTCCAGGGAAAATTCCAGATAAATCAATAACAATTGATTTTGGTTTAAGAGAAGGAATTTTACCAACTCATTTTATATTTGTAATCTATCCAGTGCAATATTAGGTGCAGATTTTTTACATCATTTTAATTTATACCCAGATCTAAGAAATAAGCATCTCGTTGATAATATAATGAATTTAAAAGTACATGGTAAAATATTTAGCTGTAAAATATTTTCTGTAAAATCTGATTTTGTAAATAATATATATGGCAAAATATTGGCCAAATACCCAGATATTACAAAATTACCAAATCCTGATGTGCCTATAAAACGTAATACAGTTCATTATATAAATATTAAAAAGTCCACCAATTGCAACCAAGTCTAGACGTTTAGCACCTGACAGTCTAAAAAGCATGAAAGCTGAATTTCAGCATATAATTCAACTGGGCCACATGCCACCATCAAAAAGCCAATTTGCTTCTCTGTTACATATGGTACCTAAAAAAGGGTACAGTTAAGTGGAGAGCGGTTGGTGATTTTTGCGCCCTTAACACACAAACTGTTAAAGAGCATTATCCAATTCCTTGCATAACTGATTTCACTTCAGATTTGCATGGCAAACAAAAGTTCAGACACGTCAACCTCGTCAAACCATATCAAATTCTAATTAATCCAGCTGACATACACAAGACTGCTATTTGCACTCCCTTTGTTCTTTTTGAAAGTCTGCACATGCAATTTGGTCTCTGTAATGTGTCCCCAACTTTCCAATTTGTTAAAATGTTAGGCATTGGGAATCTATACTCTAAGGACATCAAAAAGTCAGCCCATAAGTACTGATAAAAAGTAGACATTGTTTTCCAGTGTTTTGTAAACATTGCAGTTATATTAGGAAATATATGTGTGTACAATACATGCATATATAACAGTTTTCAGCTCCATAGATTTACTAAAGCAACCAGATGAACATAAATTCAGATTTCTGATGTAAATTAAATGTGCTTATGTTCCTAATAATCATTTCTTAAATGAAGTATCATTTTATTAAGAAAAAATAATAAATATAGAAGTTACTTAGAATATTTAAAATATTAAATTTATAGCATGGTAACAATAGAAAATCAGATAGATATACTTACTCTTATTTGTTTTAATCTTTGGCTCAAAATGTTGTACAGCATTTTTAGTTGCTTTTATAGCCTCTAAAAGAAAAAGAAATAAAAAATTTTATACAATTATTTGTATGTATGCAATTATTTGTATGTATATATATACTTGCCAACCATGGAGAAAAAAAAATCAGTAGATTCTACTGATTTTGAGGGAAAAAATCAAAAGACACTATTAGTGACATTTTTGCTTGAAACAGAATATTTAAAACAGTAATACCACAAAAAGAAAACTTTGCTTTTAGAATTATAATATTCTGAGAATAATTTATGTTAAAAATACTTTGTGTTAATCTATATAACATAGTAAGAATAGAAAATCAGAAAGATATACTTACTCTTATATGTTTTAATCTTTGGTTCAAAATGTTGTACAGCGTTTCTAGTTGCTTTTATAGCCTCTAAAAGAAAAAGAAATCAAAAATTTTATATAATTATTTGTATGTATGCATGTATATGTATGTATATATATACTTGCCAAGCATGGAGAAAAAAAATCAGTAGATTCTACTGATTTTGAGGGAAAAAATCAAAAGACACTACTAGTGACATTTTTGCTGGAAACAAAATATTTAAAACGGTAATACCACAAAAAGAAAACTTTGCTCTTTAGAATTCTAATATTCTGAGAATTATTTATGTTAAAAATATTTTGTGTTAATCTTAATTTTTTAATAAAATATTCATCAATTTTATGATGGAACTATAAAAGATAAAAGAATACATTACACATAAAAAATAAATAGCAATGTTTATCCCTTAATATTAATTTTATAAGGCAACTTTTACTATACTAAAGGAATTTGTAAGTGTTAAACTTATAAAATAACATAAAAATATAAAATACGTAACTATATAAATTTAATTCAATGACAAATACATTGTTTGATGGAAATATTTTCCTAATTAAATTACTAATAACTAGAAATATTCTTCCTAATTTAACTGCTTATGTAAACTGACGCATGGTATCTGCTCTGAATGTTAAGTACATGACTGCCAACTCATAGGAATCTTGGCAGCCAAGTGATTAGAGTCATCCTCCCACGGCACAGACTCGAAACTCATAGGAACATATTTAAAAAATAAAATCTATCGATCTATTTATCTATATGTGTGTGTGTGTGTTATCATTATATTAGTGTGCCATCTGTTGACTATTTAAGCTCCAAAAACAACTCAATGGACTTTTTTCCGGCAAAATTTTGGCTGTTTTTAAATCTTTCACTGATATTGCCAAAAATCAGTAATTTTCATATATTATCAGGTAATGGGATGAAAAATTTAGGAGTTTCCCAATAAAATCAGTAAAAAAGTTGACAGCTATATATATATATACACACACTTACATATATATATATACACACATATTGTTTAAAGAATTTAATTAAAATAGCGACTAAATAAAAAAAATTTCAGAAAAAGAAAAATGGATTAACATTTACAGCAAGCAAAAGCTTCACATCCCAAATAAAATTTTAAATAAAAGAATTTGAGGCAAAATATCTAATTTTGATTATGTGTTCATAAAAATTATGAAAAATATTTTAAATTTGATTGACCCACCTTGAAAAAATACTATCCACAGCTAATATTCATCAATTTAATTTTAATTTGAAAAAATTGCAATACAGAAATCATTCTGTACGAACTTAAAATGTTTAAACATTTTGCACAAGAGATCTAATTTACTTAAAAGTATATAGAAACCAAATTGACTATGGTTGTGAAGATTTCCTTTGGTATAAAAAGTGTGCCTATAAACTCCACATTGTTTAAAGATTTTGAACCCTTTGCAAAAGCTACATGCCTCATCCTACAATAATCAGAAGGAATAAAGAAGAATATCATGCTAAATTACGCATTGTACTCGATGCATCTTCTAAAGACAAAAATTGTTATTCATCGAAGTATAATTTAGAGGTACATCTGAATCTTAGCCCTAATTTGTTAAACCTACTTTTGCTATTTAGATAGATTATAACTGGAACTATAACAGATACCAAGAAGGCATTTTTGTGATTTTTTAAAATGAAAATGATAGGGATTTTCGATGTTTTTTTTCTTTTTTTGGTTTGATCAGATACCACCAAATCAGGGCTAGGGAAAACATAAGGGCTGGCTCATCGCTTTGATGTATCGCATGCCGCCTTGTCACCGGAGAGGGGAAGAGCGTGACATCACTGGACATCGACTGGCTGGCATTCTCTATGCTAGCTTGTGTCTGATTGCAGCTTTCTCATTCATTTTTGCTTGTTTAATGCTAATGTTTTCATTTTAAGCAAGAGTATTTTTAAAGAGGAAAACATGACATCGTGTGCTGTTGCTACATGTTCAAATACGTATCAAAATACAAAAGGAAAAGAAGTAATATTGCATCGATTTCCAAAAGAAAATCAAATGCTTTCGAAGGAATGGGTGCAAAGATGTCGAAGAAGCGACAAAATCAACATCAAGAATGCTAGAGTGTGCAGTGAGCATTTTGATTTGAATGAATATATGGATGACATACAAAATCGACTACTTGGTTTGCCAGAGAGAAAAATATTAAAACCAACGGCTCTGCCTAATCTTAAGTTACCGGCTTTAAACATAATTCGAAATACTCCAAGAGAACAGAGACAAACGAAAAGAAGATTAATAGAAGCTATTGAAAGAACTGAGTGTGTGAGTCCACATATATATATATATATATATATATATATATATATATATATATATATATATATATATATAAATAGTGATACAGAAAATCAAGGTGATGGTGACATTAAATGCCTTAAATGCAATGAATATTTAAAAAATATAGAATTGAAAAAAAAAGAATATTATGCGCAGAAAATACAGTGAAATTCCTTAAAAATGAGCAAAAAGAAATCGAACTTCAACAATAAGAATAATTAAACGACTGAAATCAAATAAAAAAATTGCTTTTAAATGAAATACAAAAATTAAAAACGAAAATAAAATTACTTCAAAAGGAGAATGTTAAACTTAGGAAGATGGGGATAAATAATTTATTCCCTTATAAGCGTGAAGATGAAGCAAATAAATTAAGAACGAAATGGTTATCTGACACTATTTCAAAATATATTTTGATTCGGTCATTATCTTCAAAATCTTACGATTTTTGGCGAAATAAAATGGAATATTATATCAGATATTGAATAAAGTTTCAGGGAAATAAAAATTTGTCATAAACTGAAGCCCCAATTTCTAACTGTTAAAGGAAATGAAAGATAAAAGGTTACACCTGCAAAGACTTTATTTTCGGAAACTACTACTAAAACTATATTACATTTCACTGGAAATACTAAAGCGGCTACATTTATTTCCTTAATCGATAATTTATTTGATATTATGAACAGCTTCGTACCAATACCTCCCAGTAACAAGCCTTTAAAAGCTGCTTTTGGAGTGCAAAAGTACTTTGATACTCAAAAAGAAATTTTAAACGCAATTAAGGAGGAAGTTTTCAATTTACATGTATTTGGAAAAAAATCGGTTTTGCCTTTCCAGAAAAGGATTATTGTTTCAATTCATTCTCTTTATGGATTATATGAAGACTTAAAATCTATAAATGTATCTTATATTTTAACAAGTAGACTGACACAAGATGCGCTCAAAAGCCTCTTCAGCCAAATTAGAGATCTCGGGAGATTCAATGACCATCCTTCTCTCAGACATTTATTTAACAAGTGAAATGCTAGACTCTGCATTTAATGTACGAGAACGTCAAGAAATTATCAATTCTTTTGATTCTCAAGATGATGAATTAAACTGTGAATTCTTAATTAATCCCTTACCTTTATCTTGGAAAAATGAACTTGCCTCTTCCAATCCAAATTGTGATATATCTCCATTTGAAAAGAAGCTATGGTTTATGTGGCAGGTTATATTGCTTATAAAATTAAAGATAATTCACTTGGAACTATATCAAGAAATTCAGACTATATGCCCAATCATTCCGAGTGGACTAATTTAATTTCTGCTGGGGGACTAACTGTTCCAACAAAAGCATGGATGGAAACTATAAAACAAATGGACTTAATGTTTTGCAAATTTCATGGCGACACATTTTCTAAAGGGAAAAATGTCATAGCAACATTAATAGATGAAACAGAGTCTTCTTTTCCTACTGTAAATCGAAAGGCAAATAAACTTTTTTTTCGCTGGAGAACATTTATACGAATTAGGTATTTAAATAGAAATGCAGCGATAGTATCCCATAATAAAGCTCCACAAAAAAACAAGAAATGTGTAACTAGTCAAAACCTCAAAATAAACTGAAGCTAAGTATATTTTTATATTGGTTATGGAATTTTAAGTTAATTTCAATATTAATAATAATTTTTTGGGGTTTATTAAATAATAATTGTGCAAATTTACTAAATATTTGAGAGGCATTTGTAGTTTTTTTCACTCTGATTAAAAACAAAATGAACTTAAAAATAAGAAATAAGTATTTTGTTTAGAAACTCCAGGCAGCTTATTCTCCTTCAATGCCTGACTACGTCATCAATGGCTATTTCCGGTGACAGTTTTAGGGAGCATTTGAGCTAGCCCTTCTCTTTCCCTAGCCCTGCCACCAAATGAGATTAGGATTTTTGGAACACAACAGTGTGCTTGGGGTTAAGCCTTCAAAATTTTTACAGGCCACTATAATTAAGCACCATATAAAACAATTTAATGTGTCACACAAGTTAGCATATGCAATCTTAAATGATTGCATCTACATCAATGATCTAATTACAAGTGTTGATAATTAAGATGCTATTAAATTGTGTAAAAATACAAAAATATATTCTTCTATCCACCAAATGAATTTATGTGTTTCTAAAACTAACAGTATAGAATTTTTAGAATGTTGGCAAATTTAAAGAAGCAGGAAAAATACTTTGATACTAATTAAAGTGTTAGATGTGATATGGGACACTATGAAAGAACTAAAATTGGACTCTTCTTCGATTAATACTTCTCTCTCAAATCCTATTAACACAAAATGAGCAATTTTGAAACTATCGTGCATGATTTTTGAATCTATGGATTCCATAGCTGTAATAACAATTCAAGTAAAGATATTATTGCAAAATACTTGGCAGAGGACTATGATGGGATAATGAATTACCAAATGACTTAAAACAAAAATGGAAGAAATTAATGCTTGAAGTTCAAGAACTTAAAGACATTCTACCTCTCTCTAGCAGGTATTTCACTAGGTTTACTGAATAAAATTTCAATTTTCAGGTATAGATTTTCTGCAATGTCAGTGAAATACTTTTAAGAACTCTAGCTTATCTCAGATATGTCTACAAAATAGGACAGATGAAATTAGTTTTCTGTTAGCAAAATCTCAAGTTGTAGATGTTAAGAAAATTATGTTAGAACTACACAATTTCTATCTGCTGTCTTTCTTCTTCTTCTTAGAGTTGGGTTTGTATTATATTGGGCACCTCTGCTTTTATCAGCATTTTGTACTATTAACTCCAAACCCAATGTTTCCGAGTTCCAGTTGCTCGGGTCACCCACTTTATTAATTAAGTCCGATAACCCTTTAATGGAGTCTAGGTGTAACTCTCTAGTATGGATCATGCCTGAAGAAGTTAATCTAGGGAGGGGGCAAGAGCCTCACATTCGTAAATGATATGCTTTGCTGTTTCCTCTTGCTTATGACTTTTCCTGCACATAGGGTCTTACTGAAACAGTCAAATTTTATGGAGGTGTTTTCTGAAATAGTAGTGCCCTATTATGAAGCCTACGATTAAACATATCTTCTGCTTAGAGCATCTTAAAATTTCACAGGCAATGCTCGCTGATGATCCACAGATCATACTTTTAGCGTGAGTTTGACCAGGAGTGTTGAGCTAAGCTTCATACATCTTCTGTTTTTCCCAGCTAAGTACATTGGTTTTTGCGGTCTTCAAATTGATCCCACAAAAAGGTTCTGCACCAATGGGAGCAAAAGACGATCCTTATTTAGCAAGTTCATCAGCTCTTTCATTACCTTCGATACCTTTGTGCCCTTGCACCCATACAAGGATCACCTTGTTTCTAGTTGGCAGTTCTGTAAGAAGGTTTCTACATTCCAAAATCATTTTAGATTTGATATTGAAATAACTGAGCACTTGTAAAGCGGCTTGACTGTCACTAAAAATGAGAATCCGGTTACCATTGTAGCCCTTCCTCATATTTAGTCGCAGACAGTGGATAATGGCCAAAACTTCTGCCTGGAAGACCATAGCGTATCACCCAAGGCTTACAGATAGGCTGGTCCTTGGTGACACGCCACATACTCCCAGTTCTGAGAGGCTTTTTTTCAGTGATCCATCTGTGTACCTGATTAGATCTCCTGTTTTAGTTTTGAACATGTTATCCCATTCGTCTCTAGTTGGAAAAACTATTTCAAATGTCCTTTCAAACATGTATGACTTTTCCATGATGTACAAAGGCATCAGGAAAGTAGGATCTTGAATTTTCCTGGTAATACCCCTGTGCCTTTTGGCAACAGGTTGGTCGTACCATTGGTTTTGTAGCTTCATTCTGTATGCAGTCATTCTGGCAGTGCTGCAGATGAAGATGTCTAAGGGAGTCAGATTTAACATAACTTCCAATGCTCCGGTTGGTGCGATGGACATTGCTCTTGTAATGCAGAGACAGGCTAGTCTTTGTAGACCTCCCAGTCTGTCAGTTACAGACTTCTATTCCACCTTACGCCACCAGATCACACAGGCATATGTGACAATGGCCTGACAATAGCTGTGTACATCCACAACATCAGTTTTAGATGTAGACCCCAGTTTTTACCAAGCATTCGCCTGCAAATCATAATGTTTTTCTTTGCTCGGTTAATTTTATCATCAATGTGCTTATTCCAGGTGAGTTTTTGGACTAAATAAATGCCCAGATACTTCACCTCTGGAGCCACATTGATTTCAACATCAAAAAGTCTTGGTATGAAAAAAACCCTTCCATTTCCTTTTGCGTGTAAAAGGTACAAGATATGTTTTCTGAGGATGAACCATCAGGTCCCTATCCATGCACCATTGACCTGCATAACTTAGAGCATCCTGCATGAGATGACAAATTATGTTGAAATCTTTACCAAGGATAAGGATGACAATGTCATCAGCATATCCTTGCGTATAATAGCCCTTATCATTTAGATATTTTATAAGGCTATTTACAATTTGGTTTCAAAGTAATGGTGAGAGAACACCTCCTTGAGGCAACCTCTAGTAGTCTTTTTTTCAAATGATTCACCAAAGATGCTCATTTGTATACATCTATCCGAAATCAAGGCCTCAATCCAAGTACACAGGGTCTGATTAATCCCTTCCCCTCTAAGTGCATTGAGGATGGATAGATGGGAAGTATTATCAAAGGCGCCTTGGATGTCGAGGAAAGTTGCCAAGGCAATTCCTTTTTGATGCAGAGTGGTTTCAATCTTAGAAACTAGCTGATGTAAAGCAGTTTCAGTAGATTTGCCGGGTTGATAGGCAAATTGAAGAGCATGCAAGGGACAATTACTACCCAAGTAATCTCTAATATGACGCTTCTCGTCTTTGGTTGCCTTGGGTTTTTCAACCCAAGTCCCCTCAGTGATTTTGCGTTCCTTCACCAGCTTCTTTTTCTGGGCACCAGAAAGTCTCTTTTTAAGCTTGATTCTGGTCAGAGATCAGTCATGCTAGCGATAGCTCCCTAACTCTCACCAGAAGAAGATGGTTTGGAGGTTATTTCTACCTCCTGTGAAGGATTCATTACTGACCCTCCACTAGATTGCCTCTGGGTTCCCTTGTGTTTTTCAGCAAGGTCTACTTCAGAGGCTTCACCTGCAAATGCAGAAAGGTTAGTTGTTTCTTGTGTCTTTTCAGCCATAAGATAACAATTAATAAACTCGGGTAATATAACAGTCCACCCAGCATTGCCTGAGTTATTGGGCAAGGCAAAAAAGCTCTAGAAGTTCGTCAGGCAAGTAGAGGCTCCGTTAAGACACCATTACCGCGGTACTAAATAGCCCTAGGCACGGGTCGCATAACAATAGGGTTTACGGGAGCTGGTTTGCAGCCTCTGATTTTATATTCAAGGCTATCCTGTCATTCCTACAGCACGTTCGGCGATCCACCACCTGCCTACGCGCCTGGTAGCTACTCAAGCCCCAGGATCTGCTGTCTTTGGTGCAAGACAACTCGAATCTTGAAGAAGTGTTTCTGACTTAAGAAAACTATTATTTATAGATGGTGACTTTGCATTGAATCAAAGGATATACTAACATTCGGAAACCCTTTGTAGCAAATATAATAGAAATTCAAGCAAAAATTAAACCAAAAAATTAGAGATATTGCTGTGGAATTGAAACACAACCTAATTTGTTGCAAAACAAAGCAAATTAATGTTAAGGAGTAGGGAACTGTACAAAGGGTAAAAATGTGGCAATCATGTGATAAAGTGTGCCAAACTGGCTTAATGGTTTGGAATGACATTGTATGATATGTGCGAAATTCGTTTTGTGGGCAACCCTTGCGTTTAATGAGTAATTTTATTTCTTTACAATTTAAGAATATGCTAGATTAATGTTCCGGTTATAGGACTTTGAATTTTTTTAAAGTTATATTATCTCAAATTTTTAGAAAATATATTGTTTATAATTATTAAAATATTGTTAAAAATTTTTGAAAATTATAATGTTTGACTTTTTTTAAAGTTATATTATTCCGAATTTTTATTTGGTCGGCCAATAAAAGATCAGTACAGGATGCTAATCATGAGCCTGGTCAGTTTGATTCATACATCGCAGAGTATATATGGTGGAGAAACAATAAAGAAAAGACAGTAGAAGATTTCTTCGAAGCTCTTAATAAAACCGCTCTTTCTCGGCCAGGTGAGTTATTTTATTTTTCATTAAAATATTTCATTCAAAATTCAGAGGGATTATTAGAAACTCCAGTTTTTTTTTTAAATGTATGTTTACAGTAAATACAACTTAAGAATATGCTAGATTATTATATGCTAGATTATAACTTAAGAATACGCAATAAAGCATACTTAAAGTAAATACAACTTTAAGTATGCTTTATTGCGTGTTTCACATTAATTTTAAATTGTGGTATACTGAAATTTCTTTAAGGTGGGTGCCACACGCCCAGTTAATTCTAATTCAAGTTTGCACAAAAAATGCAATTAGTTAACATTAGAACTTTAACTTTATTGCCCGGTTGTCACTGTAGTGGATAGCACTTCAGTGAAGTTTTTTTTAAGGTGGACCCATTGCCCGGTATATTAAAATTTGAGTTTTAATAAAAAAATTGTTTCTAGTTATTAGAATTTTAATACTTTTATTGTATATAATTATGAAATTTACTTATTAAGATTCTGAAGTAGTGTGCCATTCTAAAGTTAATGCAATCAGTATTTAGTAAGAAGTTCAAACGTGATTGGTATTTAGTAAGCGGATTTTGTGCTTGGTGACATAATTTAGGTTAGCGAAATAGCTGTGCAGTGTTTGGAACAGAGATTCAAAATAGCGCCAACCTTGTAGTTTTCATTGTATTTTACCCAAATTAAAAGGAAATAAAAGATGACATCCATGGGCCTGAGCAGCTTCCAGGTGCGTTGGCAGGTGGTGGAGCGCCGAACGTCCTGTATGAATGACATGATAGCCTTGAATATAGAATCAGAGGCCGCGAACCAGCTCCCGCAAACCTTGGTGTTATGCGACCCGTGCCTAAGGTGATTTGGCACCGCGGTAATGGTGTCTTAACGGAGCCTCTAGTTGCCTGGAAAACTTCTAGAGTATTTTGCCTTGCCCAGTAACTCAGGCAATGTTGGGTGGACTAGTAAATTACCTGATCTTATTAATTGTTATCTTATGGCAGAAAAGACAAAAGAAATAATTAACCTTTCTGCATTTGCAGGTGAAACCTCTGAAGTAGACCTTGCTGAAAAAGACAAGGGAACTCAGAGGCAATCTAGTGAAGGGGCACTAATGAATCCTTCACAGAAGGTAGAAATGACCTCCAAACCATCTTCTTCTGGTGAGAGTTAGGGAGCTATCGCTAGCATGACTGATCTCTGACCAGAATCAAGCTTAAAAAGAGACTTTCTGGTGCCCAGAAAAAGAAGCTGGTGAAGGAACGCAAAATCGCAGAGGGGCCTTGGGTTGAAAAACCCAAGGCAACCAAAGGCGAGAAGCATCCCGCCAACCGGACGGACAAGGGCAAGGCCGAAAAGGCTGCCAAGAGAGAAGGACCTGGAGGATTTTCCTACAGGACGGCTCTCACGGAGGTCAAGATGGCTGTGCTCATAGAGGGCCATCCGGAGAAACGGCTAACAAAGGAACAGGCCTCCGATCTGGAATTCTTGTTAACCAAGAAAATAGGAAAGAATAAGGAGGGTTTTGCCCCAACCTTCCTATCCTGTAAACTTTAGAATGAGGCACTCATTGTCAACTGTGCAGATCTGGGGAGCTTAAAGTGGCTGGAACAGACTGTCAGTGACATAAGCCCCTGGCAGGAGCAAA
This sequence comes from Latrodectus hesperus, assembly GCA_037975125.1. Taxonomy (NCBI): domain Eukaryota; kingdom Metazoa; phylum Arthropoda; class Arachnida; order Araneae; family Theridiidae; genus Latrodectus; species Latrodectus hesperus. The sequence goes on from JAJQOW010000082.1 coordinate 51,009, forward strand.
AATTCTTGGTGGGTGAGACAAGGAAACTTGTCAGAACCAACAAGATAATTGCAAAACTGCCAAAATTTTACAGTAAACTGGAGCCTAAAGAGGTCCTAGGGAAAATCGAGGCACAGAACGGTGGGGTCACTCCAACGGAGTGGAACGTTCTTAACATTAAGAACGACCCAGCTGGGCAGACGTTCGTTCTCAGTGTACCCGAACTAGATGCTGCCACACTTGGTGTAAGGGGATATAAGTTTTACATTGGACTTCACCAAGTGCAGGCAAAAGTGCTTGACAAACCCACTCCTGCTGATGGGGTTGAATGTAGTTCAAGCCAACCTTCACCACAGTAGAAGTGGTAAAACTATCCTCAGTAAAAAGTTTCTTACTGGGGATATACACCTGGCCCTGATTCAAGAACCCTGGCTGGTTAGGGAGAGAATCAGTGGCCTCAAAAGAACTAAAGGTAAGCTTATCTATTGTACCACAATAGTAATGCTAGAACTTCCATACTTTACATAAAAACATTGAGGTTTTACCTCTCTCTGAATTTATCCTTAGGGACCTGACAGCTATGAAAGTCAGACTCAACATAAAGGGAGGGGACAGAGAAATTGTTTTTGGCTCTGTGTACCTGCCCTATGAAGAGAAGGCTCCACCTGACCATTCTCTGCATAAGCTCATGAACTTTTGCAAAGACAACAAATTACAGGTAGTCCTAGGACTAGACTGTAATGCTCATCATATCATCTGGGGAAGCACGGACACAAATAAAAGAGGTGAATGCCTTCTAGAATTCATTCTAAACTATGGGTAAAATTTTCTAAATGAGGACACCAAACTAACTTTCATTACTTCTAATCGATCTGAAGTAATTGACATTACTATATCGACAATGCTAATTAGTAAAGATATCAAAAATTGGAAAGTAGATGGCAGACCTTCTGGCTCAGACCATTAAAACATCCATTTTGAAATTCACTCTAATGTGTGTCTGGATCGCATGTTCAGAGACCCAGTTAGGATGGACTGGAAGCAATTCCAGGAGGAACTGACAGGGTTGGTTGAGCTCGGGAACAGACCTATTAGAAACTACAATCTAGAAGTTACAGCAGACCTTCTGCAGAGTAATATTCTAGATTCTTATCATAACAATTGCCCTATTCTCACTAGGAGAGTTAAACTCCAATGTCCTTGGTGGAATGACTCTCTAGCAGCTGAAAGAGCAAATGTTAGAAAACTTTTTAATAAAGCCAAGAAAAATGGTGAATAGAAGAACTATAAAACGGCCCTCACTAATTATAACAAACTTGTTAGGAAAAGCAAAATTAACTCCTGGAGGAAGTTTTATGAAGAGATTCTATTTCTGAAGGAGCTTGACTCCAAAAACTCCTTAAAAGGGATTAGTTTCTAAGATTGAAACCACTCTGGATCAAAAAGAAATTGCCTTGGCAACTTTCCTCGACATCCAAGGTGCCTTTGATAACACTTCCCATCTATCCATCCTTAATGCACTGACGGCCGTATTCACCAAACACTGGTTTACTTGAGTGTAGCCTACCTCGGATATAACTCAACTCTAGCCTGACTCGCCGATTCTTATTCACGAAGCGGGGAAATCCCCGTGTAAAACAACTTTGGAGTTAACCGAACACGACATGTAAGACGGCTTCTGATTGGCTGGCAAAAAATGTAAACAAAGCTTCGTAGCGAGCGGGAAAGTTTTTCCTCAATTTGCTTGGAAAGTGTCCGCCATATTCTACCAACCTATCTGTTTAGTCAAGATGGACAAGCGATTAAATTTTACACCATTAGAAATTGCAACACTTTTAGAAATTGTTGAAAAGTATGCTGATATCATTAATTGTAAGAAAACAAATTGTGTCAGCAATGATAGCAAAAAGAAAGCTTGGGAAAGAATATGTATCGAGTTCAACGCGGTAGCTGGGGTATATAAAAGAACCCCTCAGCAACTGAAAGATAAATTTAAAAAAACTCTCTCAGCAACACAAAGCTGCAGATAAGGTGGAAATTTTTAAGACTGGGGGTGGAACTGCCAAACTCATATCAACTGATGTAGATCATAGAGTACAGGAGATTGGTTTCGTAAGAAAACCTTTGGAATGTGCCTATGATTCTGATTGCAGATATATGGAGATTACATCAGCCAATCAAGATAAGAAAAATATTTAAAAATATAATTAATGTAATACTATTTATGTCAAAAAGAATAAATTGTGTATATTAAATGGATACACAGTTATAATTATATAGTTTGTGATTATAAATGTATATGTATTTATAATATACACAAGTAACAATAACAATGAAATACTTGAATTAACATTTTAATAATTTAAATTAGCTTTGTTGTGAACTGTAAAAAAATTTACTCATGAAAAATTAGACAAAAATATCAACATTATCAAATACAGCTATTATAGGTATTCATATTTAAGAATGTAATATTGGAATCATCATTCTGATAAAAATTAAATGTGTAAAAAAGTGAAATTAATTATTAGATATGTTAAAATAATGTTCTAGTTTAAATATAATAAGATTTGAATCACTTTTTGTAAAATATATAACTTTCTTATTTATACAAGTATGCCAAAAAATAGTAATTTAAAATCTTGTGATTAATATTATTTAACAGTTATGTATAAAGTTTTAATCTTAGAACAAGTAAATCCTGTTATAAAATTTTGGTAGAAAATATGTATGGGTAAAATGAATAAAAATAAAATTTAGATTTCTCTTCCAGAAACTGAAGTTATACCAGTGGAATGCTCTGAAGGAAACAATGAAACTGAAATTGTAAGTAATATTGCAAGACATTTTATTTGTATGTATAGTATAGTAACTTATAAAAAAAAATTACATTTTAGTTTCCATAGGCATAAGACAAAAATATAAATAACTACTGTATTCTCATTTTTTGGGAGAAAAATTGTGGTTGAATAATACAGATTCATAATTTATTTAGAATGCTTGCAAAGCAAGATGGAGGATATACATACTTTAATTCATACAAATATTTTTTTGCATGTTATTTATTTATTTATTTTTCAGGTAGTGCCGCAGGTAGTTGAAATTCAACCTTTCGTAGACACGACATCTACAGAAGTGCAAAATGAAATTTCAACGCCAGTGGCAACTCCATTCATAAAAAAAGACCTTTATTAAAGAGGAGGCCAAATGCATCAGAAGCAGCAGCAAGAGAAATCTCTGAAAGTGCTAAGCGAAGAAAAAGCATTTTAGATTCAGAGCATGAACTAAATATGCAGATAAAACGTGAAATGCATACAGCTGCGTTAGAAGAAATGGATAGAAAAAAAAGAAGAGAAGAAGAAATTCACAAAATAAGTTTAGAAAACATCGAAAGAGAGGAAAAAAGGAAAGAACAAGACGAAGAAAGAAAGCAACTTGAGCATGAACTGCGAATTGCTGCATTAAAGTCAGAAATTAATGCAAATGCAGCAAAAGCATTGTACTACGAGAATCTCATAAAACAGCAAAAATAATTTTTTTTAATATAGAATTATTTTGCTTCGTGTTCTTTTTTTTCAACTAACATTTATTAACAAAACTTTATTAGATACTTTATAACCATTAACATAAAAAATATCAATAAAGTTTCATTATTTTTCATTTACTGTCATTTCTTTGCTTAAAATGAATTTTAAAAAAATTGTCTTTTTATATAGCATTTTCAATGGTTATGTGCAAATGTTAAAATCAAAAATGATTGTTTTTCATAAGAAATGAGCAGTGTTTTAAAAAAATCAAAATTTAGAGGTAATACATCTTTCATTCATATAAATAAAGGTGAAAAAATTGTTTTTAAAATATAAAGAGCTAATATGGAATGATTAATTTATCTATACAAATCAGTGTTACAAGATAGGTTAAATTAGTAAAACAAAAAATGAAGTACATTTATTTGAGAAATGTGAAAAATAAAATATGAAATTTTTTATACTATCTTTAACATTTTTTTAGCTAGTGATAAATGTAGTTTACTACAGTTAAATTAAGTTTCTGTGCATTAAAAAAAATTGGATTAATATTGCATGAAAGAACATGTCAATCTTAAAGGTAACACATTTTTAAATTTAGTGAAATTTTCAACATTTTATTTTGCACAGTATAACAAATTTAAATATAACTTATTTGATTAAAAAAATAAAGACAAAAATCATCAAAAGTTTCATAAATTGAATTATTCATTCTGTTTTATGACCTGACATACTTTATAACTCTATTTAGTACTTATTGGTTCTCTTATTTGTCTATTAATTTTTTGTTAATTTCTGGCAGTAAGTTTTTATTTTATATCATTTTTATGTGCCAGAAAAAATACTATGATAACTTAAACACGAGTAAATTAAGTACAGAAATTTTGCTGGCTATTCCTCTGGATTGTGATAATGATAAAACAACTATTAAAAAATGGAAATATCCAAAATATCTCATTTACATCTTAATTTGATTAAAGAAAAACATTCGGAACATAAGAATTTCTTAAATTATATTAGGGTGAATGAAAAATTCTAGAAATTTACATAAAATTTTATGAGAAATTTGTATTTATAAAATAAACACAGTTAACTAATGAATGAAAAATCTTTATTGTGTATAAAAATTAAAAATAAGAATTGACAATGGCATTTCTCTTTGAAATGCCAGCACATTCATTAACACAGTTGCGGTCATGGTCATGATCCTCATGCGGAATTTCTGTGCTGTAGCTGTCACCCATTTTTAATGCAATGTTGTGCAGCACGGCTGTAGCTACAATTATTGTTTGTGCATTTTGTAAACTGCACCGCAAAGGCAGAGAAATGCACTGGAACCTTCGCTTCCAAACTCCATATTGGAGCTCCACGACATTTCTCCCCAAGATGTGAGCTGCATTATACCTATAAATGAGAAAATAAAATTTATTTTTAGTTTTGAAGGAAAGTGCAGAATACAGCAATTAGAAATGAATCATAAATTGCATAATATTTTTAAAAATTCTTTTGACTAGCATAATATGAACTTTGGTTATTAAATTATCTTGCCCATTAAAATCTATTTAATGATTAATTTTTCTGTAATATTCACTAAAGCCTGATAACATATCATTACTTAAAAGTATCCTGACTACTCTTTCATAAGCACATCTTTTTTCTTTTATGAATAATCATTTTATACATTTTTTTCATCTTTGTGATTAATTTTAGTGAAACATACAGAATCAAAATGCTCGGAAGAAAATTAATCATTTTTATAGAGTGATTTATAAATAGTTTATCATTTTTGTAATTTAATGTACAATAATTAAATTTAAAATGTCAACATAAATGATTTATAAATAGTTTAACCGTTTTTTTAATTTAATGTACAATAATTAAATTCAAAAAGTGAACATAAAATGATTTATTAAACTCAATGCAAACTCACTTGACACTTTTTTATTATTTCAATTAGTAAAAACATTCAATGGAATACAAAACTTTTACATATCATATTAACTACGAGGCAGTAAAACGCTTCTGTAATATTGCTAATTGACAAGAAATTTTTTATTTAAAAAATAAAGAAAACAAATTGTGAACAAAAATTACCTCCTTTGCCTATCCGAGTTTGGATGAAGAAAAGGTGTCATCAAGTATGACTGCAAAGGATATCCATTATCACCTAATACATGATACGTATTAGGCACTTCGGTTTCCAGGTGAACTCTTAAGTAAGAATGGTCAAACACAGTACTATCATGAGTACTGCCTGGCCATCGTACAACAATATTTCTGATGTATAAATCCACATCACTCATGGTTTGTACATTAAGGCTAAAAAAGCCTTTGCGGCATCTAAATATCTCACCGATGTCACATCCAAGACTTTGAATTTCAATATGTGTGCAATCTAGTGCACTGAGCACATCTGGCAAACCACACAACCTATAGAAGCTTGAGCTAACCTGTAAAAAAAACATTGTTTAAATCCATGTTGATAATAAAATGCTTTAGTACTTTGCTATTAATGTGTCAACTTTATATATTCAATAAAGCTAATTTATATAAAAGAATAGTTCTTTTTATTCGGCTAATAATATGATTTAACATTTTAATCAAAATTTTCACACAATTAAAATTTAAAACTTCTCTCGATAACATTGTTCAGCAACAGTTTCACTGTTTTTTAACACCTATACTGCAAATTATTTAAAATTTTATAATAACTTTTGCATCCAAAAATGAAAATTTTACAACATAATTTTCCATTAAAAATTTATTTGTGTTGTAAATAATTGCAGAACACCTTAGGTGTACTATTAAAACTTCTAATTTCTATTAACAGTTAAATTTAAAAAAAAAAAACAATATTAGCAAAAGTTTAAATTGTTGTTTAAATTATTTTTGTGCTATTTGCTTTAATAACAATCCACAGGTATGAGAGAATATAATTGACAATAAGGGTAAAAACTTGACCTGATGACTTGTTTGGACAGCAGTTCATTGTTTTTTGACATATATATTGAAAATTACATAAACTTATACAATAATTTTATTAATAATTAGTGCTATTTGAGAAAATGAGTGTTTTGGCAAGTTTCCCTAATTAATTTTTTTTTAATAATGAATGCATGTGAAAAATCTTTATACTCATACTTTGTGACTGCAATTTTTCTAACATCAATTATTTATTTTCATTATTGAGCAACAAATTACATCACATAAATGCCTCATTATTTTTGTGCATTATTCTTTATATTGTCACATGCAGGTTCACACATTTATTAACAAACTTAAATAATTGAAAAGCCACATCTGCTCTTGTTAACCAATTTCGACAACAAAAATACTCTTTGTTAAATTTTTTGTAAATTATGCAATACTCATTAATAATATCATTTCAAACATATGATTAATAATGGAATGGAATTTTTTTTGCTAAATTTGTTGCTTAATTATTAAAATTGTTTTTTTAAATAAATTGCTGTGTATGAGATAACTTAGATTTTTTCTCATTAGATAAATTAAACTACACACAATATCAAACACTTATTATTTTGGCATACATCATATTAATTTGTATAGTTGAATATGCATTTACTTACTTCTCTTCGTTCCTCTTCTGTGGTAAACAAATGTATTCGGAATGGAGCTCTGCCAGGCTTCTGGCGACATAGGTCACAGCACGACTCACTGATGGTTGGCTGCACTGAATTATATCGCAGATGTTCAGTTGTTGAGTTCCTGTAGCAAAAAATCTTAAACCAATTAAGATTTTTTCTGCAGGTGTCAATGCTTGGTTTCGCCTAGTTCGCGATTCCAATTTCGGCGATAGACGCTGAATTAAAATTTCCACCGTACTTTTATTCAATCTGTAACGGCTACGAAAATCAACTTCGTCCAAAGTTTCAAAATCATTTTGCCTACTTTCATGTACAAATCTCGATCTTCTTTCCATTAATTCAAGACTTTGCAAATCTTGCATATCATTATCAACAAACATATCGCTTAGGTCCGCCATTGTTTGCTGACTCGGCGCTAACACTCCGAAATCGTAGGGTTATTCTAGGGATCCATATTGACGAGTTAATCGCTGTTTTTGTCGTGGTGAATAACGTTTCATGACATTACTCGCCTTTTACCTTGAAACCTCGTTTAACTCTGGTTGGTGAATACGGCCGTGAGAGGGGAAGGGATTAATCAGACCCTGTGTACTTGGATTGAGGCCTTGATTTCGGATAGAAGTATACAAATGAGCATCTTTGGTGAATCATTAGAAAAAAAGACTACTAGAGGTTGTCCTCAAGGAGGTGTTCTGTCACCAATACTTTGGAACCTAGTTGTAAATAGCATTATAAAACATCTAAATGATAAAGGCTATTATACGCAAGGATATGCTGATGACATTGTCATCCTTATCCTTGGTAAAGATTTCAACATAATTTGTCATCTCATGCAGGATGCTCTAAGTTATGCAGGTCAATGGTGCATGGATAGGGACCTGATGGTTCATCCTCAGAAAACATATCTTGTACCTTTTACACGCAAAAGGAAATGGAAGGGTTTTTTTCATACCAAGACTTTTTGATGTTGAAATCAATGTGGCTTCAGAGGTGAAGTATCTGGGCATTTATTTAGTCCAAAAACTCACCTGGAATAAGCACATTAATGATAAAATTAACCGAGCAAAGAAAAACATTATGATTTGCAGGCGAATGCTTGGTAAAAACTGGGGTCTACATCTAAAACTGATGTTGTGGATGTACACAGCTATTGTCAGGCCATTGTCACATATGCCTGTGTGATCTGGTGGCGTAAGGTGGAATAGAAGTCTGTGACTGACAGACTGGGAGGTCTACAAAGACTAGCCTGTCTCTGCATCACAAGAGCAATGTTCATCGCACCAACCAGAGCATTGGAAGTTATGTTAAATCTGACTCCCTTAGACATCTTCATCTGCAGCACTGCCAGAATGACTGCATACAGAATGAAACTGCAAAACTAATGGTTCAACCAGCATGTTGTCAAAGGACACAGGGGTATTACCAGGAAAATTCAAGATCCTACTTTCCTGATGCCCTCTGACATCATGGAAAAGTCATACATGTTTGAAAGGACATTTGAAATAGTTTTTCCAACTAGAGATGAATGGGATAACTACATGTTCAAAACTAAAACAGGAGATCTAATCTGGTACACAGATGGATGACTGAAAAACAGAACTGCCAACTAGAAACAAGGTGATCCTTGTATGGGTGCCAGGGCACAAAGGTATCAAAGGTAATGAAAGGGCTGATGAACTTGCTAAACAAGGATCGTCTTTTGCTCCCATTGGTGCAGAACCTTTTTGTGGGATCAATTTGAAGACCGCAAAAACCAATGTACTTAGATGAGAAAATCGGAAGATGTAAGAAGCTGGGCTCAACACTCCTAGTCAAACCCACGCTAAAAGTAAGATCTGTGGATCATCAGCGAGGATTGCCTGTGAAATTCTAAGATGCTCTAGGCAGAAGATACGTTTAATCGTTGGCTTCATAACAGGGCACTACTATTTCAGAAAACACCTCCATAAAATGGGACTGTTTCAGCAAGACACTATCTGCAGGAAATGTCATATGCAAGAGGAAACGGTCAAGCATATCATTTACGAATATGAGGCTCTTGCCCCCTCCCTAGATTAACTTCTTTAGGCATCATCCATACTAGAGAACTACACCTAGACTCCATTAAAGGGTTATCGGACTTTATTAATAAAGTGGGTGACCCGAGCAACTGGAACTAGAAAACATTGGGTTTGGAGTTAAATGCTGATAAAAGCACAGGTGCCCAATTACATACAAACCCAACTCAAAGAAGAAGAAAGATGACATGGACAATCTTGGTTGAGATATGAAGAATCAAGATGGGAATGATGCTTAAGAGCTTAACTCTTCGAATGGTGAATACTTGGATGACAAGATTTTAATCAAGAAGCGAATCAAACCTATAAACATTAATATTAACATTTTGAAAGAAAAAAAACAGTCAGATATTATGACTTTCAAAATAAAATTATTGTTATGGACTAAATTGCAAAGAATATTTGCCTAGTGTAGAAGATTTCTTGAAAATTCTACATTTCCAGCTACTAAAATTAAAGACTCTTTAACTTAATGCAGAGATTCAAAATTCTAGAAATTCTCTTGTGAAAATATTTCAAGAAAATCCTTTTAGTATTGATATAGAATATCTGCAACAGGAGAAGATACTTCTAAAGAATAACAATTTATTTGGCACACTTTCTTGATTCATCAAAACTGCAACTATTCAAAAGAAGGTTAAAAACTCCAATCTTTCTAACTGTCAAAAACATCTAATATTTCTCCCAAAATATCATCATTTATCAAAGACAACTGTGAAATATTTTCATGAAAGCCATCTGCATGAAATTATTCAAATAACATAATTAGCCCTAACACAAAAATATTGCATAATTGAGGCTAAGGATCTGGTGAGAAAAACTATGCATTTATTATTTAATTGACAATTATCTGTAGTATTTTTTAAAATATTTATAAATTAAATATTAATATATTGACATACTTTCCACCCTTCAACAAAAATTAGAGTGCTAAAAAAATATGGTTATTTCATATTTTTTAGTTGTCTGTCTAAAGAGATATTATGCATATTTTATACAATAAAAATTCTTAAATCAACTTACAAGTATGATTAAAATTGTATGAATAAATGAAAAATTGGTGCAATTCATCAGATTCCTTGTTTCATTCATTAATGGAAACAAAGTATAATATAGGATATGCAATAAAATCAAACAAGGATATTTATATCATAAATATTAGATAGATTTTCTTTTTGTTTTGGTACCATTCTTAGTTAGAATTTATTTTCTTATTTTTTAATATTTCATTTGATACATTTCTGATATCACGGGCTTAAGTCAATTACCATACATTTTACTAAATCTAAGTTTGTATTAAAATGAAATTTAATTTCACCAGAATTTTTATCATGAATATGAAAACCATATACATTTAAAAATTAGACATATCTTATCCTTCTAATTTTCTACCAAAGAGGTATAATAATTTTTGGTTTGAATAATCTACATTTATTCAAAATATAATTTTGACTAAAGGTAAAAAAATTAAAAATGACAAAGTCTACAGCAATAAAATTTTCCAAATCCAGTTTTACCATTTGAAGTTTTAAAATCTAGTTTGCTAAATTTGCAATATATTTTTATTTTGAAACAAATTTTATACTTTTTAACAATAGCCTTTTAAAAAACCAAAATTACTATAATTATATATCAAGATTTAGGTTTTTAATAATTTAAGTAGAATCTTTTAAAGAATTAAAAATCACGCACAGGATAAAAATGGAAATTTTCCAATTTCATAAAATTAAACACTTATAAGTTAATAGTAAATTCTTAATATAAATTGGTTAATGTTTCCTCTGTACAGTTTTGATGAGTTTCTAACTCTTCAGGCGAAATAAAATATCATATGCAGAAAAGAGGATGTATTAAATAAATAATAGCAATAAAAAGAGTAAAGCATATATTAAGTAATGAAAGACTAACAAACTAAAAACAATTTTTAGCCAGAATTTAATATATTTTTCAAAAATGTTAAAATTACATTTTAATTCATTTCTTGGGGGAAAAGATATGAATGACTTTTAAAATTATAAATTTTGGATTGATCATACCTTACAGAAGAACTATATTCTTTAAATTTGAAGGACCTTGGTTTTAAACCAGTTACTGTTGAAAAACAAGATAGGTGTTCATTTTGTATATCTTTTAGGGTAGTTGCTTTTAATAATTTTCTTTCTTGAGAAATATAAATATGTAATCAACAGTTCTCAGAGAGAGCAATATGCTATAGGTATTCAAATACTCTATCAGTTAATAGGCTATCTAGAATGTGAAGTAAATCTAATAGGTTGGTAAAGCTATTAAGTTGGTAAAATATCTTGATGTAAGAAAAAATAATTATATTAAGGTTAATCAACTAAATATTTACAATGATGAATTTTCTGAAAAATGTAAGAAAAATTATACAATGACTTCTAAAAAGATCTATTTAGCACTTAAAAAATCAACATGTTGTAATGCATAGAATAGCTGAATGTTTGAGCAACAAATTGTTAAATAATTAGTATATTCACTATGAGTGCTTTTGGATACATTAGTAGTTTAAAGAATGAATGACTTTTACATAAATAAGAAAAACATTATGTTTACACTTTCCTTTACAGTCATTGATATATATTTTAAAAAGAAAATAATATCAAGCATACTCTTGTCAGTAGATCCTTTAACACGACCCATGATGGAGAAAAGAAAATCACACAGACGATTAGCTGAAGAAATATGCCGATATCAACAATAAGTTAAACCACCATTCCCACTTCTCTAGCAGTTAAACACATAGACCAATATGGTCGACTAGCGGATAGGGGAAGTAAAGTTTTCTTCGATAGACCAAGTCACTAGCGGATAGGGGAAGTAAATTTTTCTTCGATAGACCAAGTCCTCGGCTGTTGAATTCATTCTTGCCACCCCCGTTAGTTTTAAATACCGCGCAGGCGTATGGAATTCAGATTTGTTTCCGCCATTTTCTATTTCATTCGCCTGTCAGCGTCGGTGAGTAACATTTGTGTAAATAATGTGAATTTTTTTATATTCAAGAGTTACAGCTCTTAAGTTAATTATTTGATAATATATGTGTTAGTTATTGAGTTATAAAATATGTTAATAATTTTAATAATTTTCTTTTAATTAAAAAGCGTTTTTTTTTACACAATCGAACAAAGATCATTTCAAAGATTTACTGGTTTGGTATCACCGTATGCGTTTACTTAAAATTTATTTGTATGTATCTAACCATTGTATGCATAACGTGTATTATATTTTAATTCAATGCTTATTTTAAACTCCAATTTTGTATCGCAAATTGACATCAATTTTGTTATTTATTCAGTGTTCATGTGTGGTTTTTATAATTATAAGATATTGCAATTTTAAAATAACTTTCTATATTATACTTTTAATATAATTTTCTATGTGTTTTATTATTTTCATTAAAAAGTTTTAAAGTTTTAAGTTTAGTTAAAAGTATCTTTATACCGAAAATTGACATCGGTTTTATCGTATGTTGTATGATTTTTAATTATTGATTTATAAAATAATGAATTTTTCCAAATAGTTAATTTTTATACATGTGTCTAATTTTTATTATTATATAGCCCTTTCTTCCCCCAAATAAAAAACATCTAAAAAATAGTGTTGTGATGGTGCAAGGTCAAGTAAGTAAGGAGAATAGCATAAACTTAGCTTATCAATTTGCTGTGTGGTGTTCCTAGTACAACATGCGACCTCACAGTATTGTCCAAAAAATGTACACCTTATAGGTTAACCAGGGCTGGTCCTTCTGTTGCAAACCTTGTTTACATGTTCGAATTACTGCGAGTACAGGTCAGCTGTGACCATTTATCCCTTTTGTAGCAGCTCATAGTGAACCACTTGAATGGCTAATACACCTGATAATACTGTCATCACGATATGTCTCCTGACCTGAATTTGTGAAACAATGCCTCATTATTTTCATTCACTCACTATCTTCCAAAAAATTTTCTGGCCACCTGGAATTTTGGTAATCCTTTTGATCAAAGTCTGCTGCTACCACATTTAATTTTAGTTCAACCATTTTATGTTGTGTGTTTCCTCATCAGCATTCTCTTTGAAATACTTTTGTGATTTCTGCTGCATGGGGAATGTCTGAGGTGAGTACAAGAATGTTTGGAAAGGATGGTGTTATGTGGTATGATGAGAATGTATATTTAAGGTGTTTGTATGGATTGGATGAAACGAAGGAGAAATTGGAATTCGGTATGAAAGCTGGTTTAATGTTGATAGATATGAGTATTGTAAGTGGTAAGGATATGAAATTGGTTAATTGGAAAGATAAGCGATGAATACGAATGGAGGTTGTAAATCTAAAATGAAAGGACATTAAAAATAGTGTGAGAAAGGGTTCCTTTTTTTAATTGAGCAGATTGATGATGAATGAAAATTTATTTTAGGTTTATATGTGGGTGAATGAGAGTAAGACTGACTAATATGAAAGAGAGTAAATGTTCTTCTAAGACTGTTCATTTTCAGTCTTCTTGCTGTAAGGTTCATATGGAAGAAATAATTGAAAGCAGCATTAAATTGGGTCAAGACAGTGTTATTGTTGAGATAGATGAGAATAAATTTGAGGTAAACGTAAATCTAATCAGGTAAAATGTGTAGAAGGTAAATGGTTTATGAAAGTTGTAGATGATAGAATGTCTGTTTTTGTTGAGTATGATTAGAGAGTTTATTCTTCTGAGTTCGGCAGTAATTTCAGACTGCTGGAAGAGTAGTCTTGCCTCTCTAATGAAGCCTTTGTACATCTGAAGGTAAATCAAAGTCTGACTTTTAAGAATCCGGACAGGTGCCCACACTAATACAATTGAAGGAACGTGGGGGGCAGGGAAACGTGATATGGCAGTGTCAAAAGCTAAAAATGGACTAGATTACAATATAGCTGAATGTGTGTGACGCAAGAAAAATAAGTATATGTGCAACTAATATATGGCTTTCAATATTCCGTGTATACCCTACACAAATAACTGATGCAAAGAAGTAGAGCAGGAGGTGACAACAGTAAACAGGAGATATGTATGTTTATTGTTCACTATTTATTTATTTAATTAATAATAAATTAAATGGGCATAAAATGAATTTCACATGAATATTTGCCGATGTAAATTCATTAATATAAAATTTAATCAAATTGTTGCCGCCTTGAAAAATTGTTCAAAGGGCGATAAAGTGCGCCAATTATGGCAACCTCCTACGCTCTTGTTTCTCTCTGATTCAGAAAAAAGAAAAGAGAAAAGGATTGTATTTTGTAGCGGTATAGTCCGCGTTCTGATTCAAGCTATCGTGCTTAAATAAATATTGTTATTGTTTGTTATCGACGGAATTATTTAATTAAATCCTACCATTTTGGTCAGTCGACCGGTAGGTGAATTAGCGTCCTTTGGATACATAAAAAATTTGAAACTCATATTGTTGAGTATCTTTAAAAGGTATTACTTTCGTTTTACATCATGTCGGACTATAAGGTCTTGAATCGCCGGCGAGGCACTTTAAAGGCAAAAATTGGAAGATTAGAAGCTTATGTTAAAAGTGATAAAGCAAAGAATGATGCAGTCACCTTTGATGTAAAAATTAGAAATGTTCAAGAAGCAAAAACTGAATTAATTGAATTGCGTTTACAGTACCATGCTATACTAGACGAAAAAGATGTAGAGGAGAATGAACAAATCTTTGATCAAATGGATGAAGAAATTGAAGAATTGGAGGTAAGCTTGTTAAAATTAAAATCCTCATTTAAAAGTGAAATATTGCATGCTGATTCATTTGCTAATGAAAAGAGCTGTAGTAATATAAAAGTAAAATTACCAGACATTCCTCTTCCAAAATTTTCGGGACATTATGAGGACTGGAATAATTTTAAAACACAGTTTGAAACATTGATTTCTTCTAATGAGCATTTAGATGAAGCCCACAAATTATTTTACTTGCAATCGTCCTTAACTGGAAATGCTCGACAAATTCAAACTACAGAAGATAGTTTTTCTTCGCTTTTTCAGGCGTTACAGGAGCGCTATGATAATAAAAGGCTTATCGTTAATTCAAATATTTCGGGATTAATAAATTTAGAAAAAATTAACTATGAATCAGGTATGGAGTTAAGATGCTTACTAGACAAAGTAATCAAACACGTTAGAGCTCTTAAATCTTTAAATTTGGGATTAGATGATTTAAGTGCTAATATTTTGATTAATGTTGTTTTACAAAAGGTAGATAAAGAATCAAGAAGGCTCTACGAAATGTTGCTTAAAACATCCGAATTACCCAAGTGGGATGAATTTATTGAGTTTTTAAAAGGAAGATGTCAGTACCTAGAAAACGTTCACGCATCTCAGTTAAAACCGAAAGTGGGCAATAAAATGAAAAGTTTTTTCGTTGACTCTAATGTAAACAAATTTCAGTGTTTAATTTGTAACTCACCACAATATCACCCGATTATTATTTGATTGTTGTTGAATGTTAACCATTCCACGGGGGCCGGGATGTTGCCGCCTTGAAAAATTGTTCAAAGGGCGATAAAGTGCGCCAATTATGGCAACCTCCTACGCTCTTGTTTCTCTCTGATTCAGAAAAAAGAAAAGAGAAAAGGATTGTATTTTGTAGCGGTATAGTCCGCGTTCTGATTCAAGCTATCGTGCTTAAATAAATATTGTTATTGTTTGTTATCGACGGAATTATTTAATTAAATCCTACCACAAATAATTTTTTGGTAATATATCGACTATATAATTTTACAATTGATGTTTAAAATCTATACATCTGCATATTTTGTTAATTTTGTAAAATTACACCAGTAAAATTAACTGAGCATAGTATGAGATATAAATGTATCAAATACTTGTTAAAGTAATCTGGAAGATTACGATTTCAGTGATTTTGCTGCAGCCAAATTTTTGCAAGATTTTAAAAAAATTGCTAAGTGTGACTACAACAAATTTTTACTGCTCTTATACAACTGATATTCATACTCTTTGTAAAAACAACAAAGTTGTACAGGTTTGGCGCAATCTCTAATATTCGTGCCAAGCGCTCCACATTTCTGTCGCCGACCTAGATTATGCCACTATGCACAATATTTGGTTACCAATGCTGATCACGTTGAAAATTCAACTTTGAAATTGCGCACTTTCTCAAATTCCAAAAATCAAAATTTGATTATAATTTAATAGTATAGAAGTATTAAAATTATAATAACTAGAGAAAAATTTATTGAAACTTGAATTTTAATATACTGTGCAATTACTCTCACCTTAAAAAAAACTTCAGTGTGGTGTTACCTAGTACAGTGACAACCAGCAATAAAGCTAAATTTCTAACATTAACAAATTTCATTTTTTAAACTTGATATTTGTCAGCCTGTACTACTTTTTAAGTATCTGTGGGCAGATGTCATTTTACCAATACCCACCATTAGGTTAATTGCCAAAATAATCACCATGATAAACAGAGCAGCAAATATTAAATTTTAATGCAGTTAAAGAAATGCTAGCTATTAGTTTAAATACCTATACAGTATTTCGTTCTATTAATAGAACCTTAAATAAATAAGAAACTAATAACATGTCTTAAAGACTTGGTGAGAAATTGCATTAGCTAGCTAATCTTTAAAAATAGCTATCTATGTAGTATTCTTTCCATGTTATGTACTGGAATTTAAAATTTATAAAATTATGAATACTTAAATTTAGGCACTGTCTTTGAAAAATGTACATATTGGTACTTTTACAAATATAGTGTTCTTAGATATCATTTGCTTACTTAGACTTGACTTTTTTTAATATGTCTAGAAGATCAATACTCTTTAAAGATAGGGTACATATTTTTTGCTCTTATGTTATGTAGTCGAGAGTTGTGATATTCTTATTTGTTTGTAAATCGGTTTACATATTTAATTTGTATTTGGTTGTCATGAAATTATGAATCATGCTGCTTGAATTAACTGCTCTAAGTAATATTAAAATTTTGGTTATTTTAAGAGAAAGTTTACAAAGTATAACTGCTAATAAAATATTTTTAATCATTGATTGTTGCTATTTTTCCTAATAAAACTTACAAAAGTATGGTGCAGTTTTCATAGCTAATTAAATTTTTGAATATTTTGTATAAAATTCATTTTAGTTTAAACTAATTACATTGTTCATTTATAATTTTTCCTTCAGATTGAAAAAAGTGAAAAGAAAAAGATTTTTGTTTCTATGCAATTATAATTATAGCCTAGTAATAATTTTCTAACAAACAGCACTATCACATCTTATTTCCATAATCTTAACATCAAATAAATTTACTATATACCATATGACTATTTCTATAAAGGTACACTCAATAACCATAACTGCTACTGGTAATTTTTCAATGTTTTTTTTAACTAGTTATTAGTATTGTTTAGTGATAAAAGTAAAAATTAAATTAAAAAATCTAATGTCTTTGAATTCTGATTTCACTTTTTTGTTGCAGTTTAATTACATATTTTTATTATTAATGCAACATTTCTTTGTTATTTATTAGGTATTTATTATCATATAGATTAATTTATCTGATTTCACAAGGCCTATTTTGTATTCTTGCACAATTGTATTAGCTTAGAAAAATGTAATGTCAGTAAATTTTTAAACACATTTAAACTAATTATAGGAAGCCTCTATTTAATTAGTAAAAGTTAATGTTTTTTTTGACAGAAACTGTCATAAAATGTTGCTAATTATAATTTTTTTAATGTAAGGAAACATAAAAAACTAACTACATTGAAACAAATAAAAGATAATTTATATGACAAAAATTTATTGCATTTAATGACATTTTTTGCCGAGATGGTTGTCCATATATTAATACCACATTTTTTCTACATCAAAAATCTCGAAGTCTGATACGTAGAATTTAGATATTGCATATGAAAGTAATGAAAAGGCAAGAAAGCAAGGAAATAGTTATGGATGATGTCAACATCTAGAACACAGTCCAAGTATACAGAAATCAAGTTTTTAATTTATGACTGAAACATCCTTTAAGAACTTACTCATGGCATATTTCTCATGATACAAATTTACTAAAGCAAACTTTAATTTTTTGGTAAAGTTTATTTAAAAAATACAGCTCTTTTGTACTATATATGTTGTATTTTAAAGCCTTTTTTTCTACTGATAGATTATTCAAAGGATAAGTAAGATATTTGGCTTCCTATTGTTATCTGACATAGATAAAAATTAACACTTTTTGCTGTACCTATGTATTTTAAGATTTTTTTTTATTTCAACATCACTTACATTGAAAAGATTATAATGGATCTAGATCTTTGAAATTTAAATATTTTAAGAACAATAATATTGAGCTATTTGATGATATAACAAACAATGCATGAAGTAAATTTCTAATTTGACTACAATACATGTCAAAATAAGAAATACAAGCATTGTAAGTTTTATGAAAGACACTTATTTCTTCATAAAATTCCATATTGGAACAAAATTTAACACATCTAAATTCTGCAGAAATTATATATATATACTGTCTATTTACACTTTCAATATGATGAAATTATTTAATTCATTAACCATTTCTCATTTATATTTTATAAAATGTTACTAGAAATAAAAGTATTTGAATTCAAAATTTTAAATAAATGCATTTATTAATTGAAAAAATCTTTTTACGAGTTTAAGTAGTTCAATATTTATTGCATCTCTTAAAATGTGATTGTAGAAAATTATAACTGTTGGGAATATTAAATGTAAATACATACACATTTAGTATTTATAATTGCTTTTCAGAAATTTATTGGTCATAAGTAAAGTTATGCTTCATTACTGTTTATAAAAGTAAATTATTAATAATTAAAATTCTTGCCATTCAAGCAAATAATAATTGAAGTTTGACAATTGTATAATTCACTAAAGGACTTTAAAAATAAGCCTGTTGTATTGAAGATATTTTTCGTTTTAAAGCCATCTTATATAAATTTGCAAAGTTTACACAACTTTAAAAACCATAAATTGCACTCCCCAGATGGTTGTAATACTGTATATATTCCGCCAGTCGGTTGTGCACATAAAATTTAGAAGGATATTCAGCAATTTGTATACATCCGCGCCAGTCGGTTGTCCACACGTTAAGGATTTAGGGGGTGACAAGAATGAATTCAATAGCCGAGGACTTGGTCTACTAGCGGATAGGGGAAGTAAATTTTTCTTCGATAGACCAAGTCCTCGGCTGTTGAATTCATTCTTGCCACCCCCGTTAGTTTTAAATACCGCGCAGGCGTATGGAATTCAGATTTGTTTCCGCCATTTTCTATTTCATTCGCCTGTCAGCGTCGGTGAGTAACATTTGTGTAAATAATGTGAATTTTTTTATATTCAAGAGTTACAGCTCTTAAGTTAATTATTTGATAATATATGTGTTAGTTATTGAGTTATAAAATATGTTAATAATTTTAATAATTTTCTTTTAATTAAAAAGCGTTTTTTTTTTACACAATCGAACAAAGATCATTTCAAAGATTTACTGGTTTGGTATCACCGTATGCGTTTACTTAAAATTTATTTGTATGTATCTAACCATTGTATGCATAACGTGTATTATATTTTAATTCAATGCTTATTTTAAACTCCAATTTTGTATCGCAAATTGACATCAATTTTGTTATTTATTCAGTGTTCATGTGTGGTTTTTATAATTATAAGATATTGCAATTTTAAAATAACTTTCTATATTATACTTTTAATATAATTTTCTATGTGTTTTATTATTTTCATTAAAAAGTTTTAAAAGTTTTAAGTTTAGTTAAAAAGTATCTTTATACCGAAAATTGACATCGGTTTTATCGTATGTTGTATGATTTTTAATTATTGATTTATAAAATAATGAATTTTTCCAAATAGTTAATTTTTATACATGTGTCTAATTTTTATTATTATATAGCCCTTTCTTCCCCCAAATAAAAAACATCTAAAAAATAGTGTTGTGATGGTGCAAGGTCAAGTAAGTAAGGAGAATAGCATAAACTTAGCTTATCAATTTGCTGTGTGGTGTTCCTAGTACAACATGCGACCTCACAGTATTGTCCAAAAAATGTACACCTTATAGGTTAACCAGGGCTGGTCCTTCTGTTGCAAACCTTGTTTACATGTTCGAATTACTGCGAGTACAGGTCAGCTGTGACCATTTATCCCTTTTGTAGCAGCTCATAGTGAACCACTTGAATGGCTAATACACCTGATAATACTGTCATCACGATATGTCTCCTGACCTGAATTTGTGAAACAATGCCTCATTATTTTCATTCACTCACTATCTTCCAAAAAATTTTCTGGCCACCTGGAATTTTGGTAATCCTTTTGATCAAAGTCTGTTGCTACCACATTTAATTTTAGTTCAACCATTTTATGTTGTGTGTTTCCTCATCAGCATTCTCTTTGAAATACTTTTGTGATTTCTGCTGCATGGGGAATGTCTGAGGTGAGTACAAGAATGTTTGGAAAGGATGGTGTTATGTGGTATGATGAGAATGTATATTTAAGGTGTTTGTATGGATTGGATGAAACGAAGGAGAAATTGGAATTCGGTATGAAAGCTGGTTTAATGTTGATAGATATGAGTATTGTAAGTGGTAAGGATATGAAATTGGTTAATTGGAAAGATAAGCAATGAATACGAATGGAGGTTGTAAATCTAAAATGAAAGGACATTAAAAATAGTGTGAGAAAGGGTTCCTTTTTTTAATTGAGCAAATTGATGATGAATGAAAATTTATTTTAGGTTTATATGTGGGTGAATGAGAGTAAGACTGACTAATATGAAAGAGAGTAAATGTTCTTCTAAGACTGTTCATTTTCAGACTTCTTGCTGTAAGGTTCATATGGAAGAAATAATTGAAAGCAGCATTAAATTGGGTCAAGGCAGTGTTTATTGTTGAGATAGATGAGAATAAATTTGAGGTAAACGTAAATCTAATCAGGTAAAATGTGTAGAAGGTAAATGGTTTATGAAAGTTGTAGATGATAGAATGTCTGTTTTTGTTGAGTATGATTAGAGAGTTTATTCTTCTGAGTTCGGCAGTAATTTCAGACTGCTGGAAGAGTAGTCTTGCCTCTCTAATGAAGCCTTTGTACATCTGAAGGTAAATCAAAGTCTGACTTTTAAGAATCCGGACAGGTGCCCACACTAATACAATTGAAGGAACGTGGGGGGCAGGGAAACGTGATATGGCAGTGTCAAAAGCTAAAAATGGACTTGATTACAATATAGCTGAATGTGTGTGACGCAAGAAAAATAAGTATATGTGCAACTAATATATGGCTTTTAATATTCCGTGTATACCCTACACAAATAACTGATGCAAAGAAGTAGAGCAGGAGGTGACAACAGTAAACAGGAGATATGTATGTTTATTGTTCACTATTTATTTATTTAATTAATAATAAATTAAATGGGCATAAAATGAATTTCACATGAATATTTGCCGATGTAAATTCATTAATATAAAATTTAATCAAATAATTTTTTGGTAATATATCGACTATATAATTTTACAATTGATGTTTAAAATCTATACATCTGCATATTTTGTTAATTTTGTAAAATTACACCAGTAAAATTAACTGAGCATAGTATGAGATATAAATGTATCAAATACTTGTTAAAGTAATCTGGAAGATTACGATTTCAGTGATTTTGCTGCAGCCAAATTTTTGCAAGACTTTAAAAAAATTGCTAAGTGTGACTACAACAAATTTTTACTGCTCTTATACAACTGATATTCCTACTCTTTGTAAAAACAACAAAGCTGTACAGGTTTGGCGCAATCTCTAATATTCATGCCAAGCGCTCCACATTTCTGTCGCCGACCTAGATTATGCCACTATGCACAATATTTGGTTACCAATGCTGATCACGTTGAAACTTCAACTTTGAAATTGCGCACTTTCTCAAATTCCAAAAATCAAAATTTGATTATAATTTAATAGTATAGAAGTATTAAAATTATAATAACTAGAGAAAAATTTATTGAAACTTGAATTTTAATATACTGTGCAATTACTCTCACCTTAAAAAAAACTTCAGTGTGGTGTTACCTAGTACAGTGACAACCAGCAATAAAGCTAAATTTCTAACATTAACAAATTTCATTTTTTTAAACTTGATATTTGTCAGCCTGTACTACTTTTTAAGTATCTGTGGGCAGATGTCATTTTACCAATACCCACCATTAGGCTAATTGCCAAAATAATCACCATGATAAACAGAGCAGCAAATATTAAATTTTAATGCAGTTAAAGAAATGCTAGCTATTAGTTTAAATACCTATAAAGTATTTCGTTCTATTAATAGAACCTTAAATAAATAAGAAACTAATAACATCCCAATAATTAGGCTTGCTTAAAAATAGTAAGTTAATAATTCAATTATGAATATAGAAGTGCAAGATCGGCAAAGCAAAATTTTAAGTGTGTCAGTAATAAATGGTATAGGAGTATGCCGGTAAGGCATAGCAGAAAAAGTAATGCACAAGTATTTTAAATGAAGGATAAATATGGGGATAAGAAAAATTAAATAGAACTGTACTAGACTAAAACTTAAAAGCAATGAATATATAGATTTAAGTTTGTATTAGGGTAACAGTTGCACACAAAACAAATTTTGTGCATGTCATACAATCACCTTGAGTCATAAAATGAAAATCTCGTCATGAAAAAAACTCCGAACCGTTAAGCCAGTTTATCACACGCTTGGCGCATTTAGAGAGTAGAGAACTGTACACAGGGTAAACTGTGTACAGTTCTCTACTCTTTAGCACTACTCTTAACTGGCCGATGTCTCACACAAATCAAACACTAATTTGCATGCTTATTCTTTCTTTATTCAATGACTGTTAAAATGGCAAGAACTTTCTTGTTTACTCTATACTTTTATCTTCACTTAAATGAAATGCCTTAACATATGTGCAAAAAGATTTTCACAGCCTACTACATTAAAATGTTTTTTGCAATTGTATGATGTAACATGATTAGGTACATGTGCAATGTGTAGAATCATATACCCCTTGGTTTGGCAAAAAATATATCTTGGTGATAAAATTTAATTTCTGGCAAACCTATCTTTGTATAGCTTTTCTGTTGTGGCCATCTTGTTAGTTCCATTTTGGTGTCAAAAAATAGCTAAAGAATCTAGGAATGCCTTATTGTAAAATTTTAACAGATTTTTTTATTTAAAATTTCCACTTAATTCTAGCTTACGTAACATGATGGATTTCGCGAGCTTTTCGACATTTAGGGTTGTAATAAAGTTGCCAATATGGGTTTCACCCTGAGTCAGTGTGGGTGCCAATATGCCAAATCTATAATTACTATGTCAGCATGTATTCCTTCAGCAATTCCATAATATTTTAAAGCTATATTTTTACTTTTTGTTTGGTCACCCATTAAAAGATCTGTTGCTGGTCAATTTGTTTCATACCTCAAAGTATGTAGGGCAGAGAAAGCATAAAAAAATGTCTTTGAAGTGATTAAAATTGTTTATTCTCCAACCAGGTGCAATGATTGCAAAAGCAGTGAAAATTAGGTGAATTATTTTGTTATTAAAATTAAATTCAGAGTGGTAATAAACTCTAATTTTTATATTACTGTATGTGTACATAAGTAAAATATATCATTAAGTTTTATTGCATGTTTCATGTAAGTGATAGATTGTGCCAAACTATAATTTTTTTCAGGTAGGTGCCACTACCAATGATATTAAAAATCGAGATTTATTAAAAAAAACTGTATTTAGTTATTAGAATTTTGATATTTCTATAGTATGTAATTATAATGAAAGATTATAATTTATATAAGAATTATAATTTATATTTAGAATTCGAAATAGAACGCGATTCCTATATAAAACTCTCATAAGACCAGTATTAACATGCATCTGAAACTTGGTTTGAATGTTAGTACAAAAACTGAATATCCAAGGCTAAGGAACTGCTACTCTTATATTTATTAAGACTGTAAATGAACAGATGCGTATTCCCAATGATAAAGAGGCATGCTTTTACTGAATCTCATTTAGTAATAATGTCTTGGTGAGAAATTGCATGAGCTAGCTATACATTTTAAAATAGTAGCTATGTAGTATTCTTTCCAGGTTTAACACTAAAATGAAAAATAAATTCGTTTTTGAAAAACTTTACATACCTAAGTATTAAATTTTAACCTTATAAGTGAAGAGCATGAATATATATATTTAAAAATTTAGATTTATTATAAATACCTACTTAGTATTATTATATGCAATATAGTTTTAATGTTTTTTCTTTTGGTTGATTTAAAAAAATGTAAATATTATGACTTAGTACAGATAATATTTATTCACCATTAGTCCATTCAGGTTGAATATGCAAAAATAAAATAACAATATTATCAGCATTGTTAAATTTGTATTTTTAAGTGTTATAAATACTTTTATGAAAATTAAAGAATGTTTCAATCAAAAATATTAAGATAATGCAGCAGTTTTTAAATACACAATTCCAGCATAATCTATTTGTTTATTTACATCTGTAAACAGTTATCGGTTCCAGTTAAGCTGGTTCTTTCTTCAATTATAACTTAAGATTGAGAAATAAAATGGAGTTACTGTTAAAATGCATTTATATAAAGTTTCTAGGCAGCATTATTTAAAAATTATTTAATTAATGCAAGACTGCGATAAATCATGCATTTTTAAATGCAAACAATTTACATTTTAATCAGATGTAAACGAATATTCTGAACCCATATTTTAACTGGAACTGACATCGGAACAATATTTGTAAACAAATTTTTCTTGATCAACTTGATTTCATGTAGTAAAATAGAGCTCCAAAAGTGTATTCTTCTATTTTATGTTATCAAAGCATTTATTTTTATTAATTCTCAATCAATTTAGCAGGTTAGTATTATTTAAAAAATGTCCGTAACGGCTAACCCCTCGGTTTTACAAAAACAATAAATTTGTGATTAATGCACAGAAATAATTCTTTAAATATTCTTGTTAGTCGCATCTTAGCGTCAAAAAATAAAAAAATCGCTAAATAATCAAGGTATATTCGATTGTAAAATTTTTCCCAATTCTGATAGTAAGTTATGAAGATTGTCGAAAAAATAGTGATTCTCCTATATACGTGTGTAATGAACAACAGATGCCATATTTTCAAGGATGCCCAATTCCGAGTTTGGTCATTTTTTTAGCGAATTTTATCTTTTTGTTGAATTGTTATCTATCTGGCAACCTGGTTTTTATTACTTTATCCTAAAGTTTTGCCTTCAGCGGTTATGGATTCAGATTCTTTATCTGTGATTGATGATACATCGAAAGTAGAACATGTTGTTTTATCAGAAGAGATCATGAAAAAAACAAAAAGTAATGAGGAAAGAAAAAAATCATTATTATCAGATTTAGCCATTCTACAGGAATGCATTATGAAAGGAACAGATGAACAACTAGCAGTTTTAGAAAGTGGTTTTAAAGATTTAAAAAATAGATATGATGCAGCATTGGTTAACAATTCTTTTCCTTTAAGTTGTGTTAGTAAGGAACCGGCAAATAAATCTATATGTCTCCAGGCTCGTTTTAATAGTACAAAAAATAGTTAGGTTTTTCACTTGGAGGTCTTTGTTAATAAACTTTTATTTGGATTATTTTTTTTAAAAGAAATTTCAGGCATGTTCATTATTAAAGTAAGTATATTTGATTCTATTTATAATTTCAGTGAAAATATGAAGTTGTATTTATTCAAGACATTTTTTTTCATTTGTTTTCTGTATATTTGTTTTTATTTTATTGATATATTCAAGTTGTGTTTTTCTAACTTTATATTTACTCAAGAATAATTTTAACTAATTTATTCTATAATTATTTTGTTCAAGAAATTAGTACATTTTTAATTGTAATTAAATGAACATATTGCATATGTTCCCAGTGTTAAAAACATGCTCTTACTAAATCTTATTTAGTAATACATGTCTTAAAGACTTGGTGAGAAATTGCATTAGCTAGCTAATCTTTAAAAATAGCTATCTATGTAGTATTCTTTCCATGTTATGTACTGGAATTTAAAATTTATAAAATTATGAATACTTAAATTTAGGCACTGTCTTTGAAAAATGTACATATTGGTACTTTTACAAATATAGTGTTCTTAGATATCATTTGCTTACTTAGACTTGACTTTTTTTAATATGTCTAGAAGATCAATACTCTTTAAAGATAGGGTACATATTTTTCGCTCTTATGTTATGCAGTCGAGAGTTGTGATATTCTTATTTGTTTGTAAATCGGTTTACATATTTAATTTGTATTTGGTTGTCATGAAATTATGAATCATGCTGCTTGAATTAACTGCTCTAAGTAATATTAAAATTTTGGTTATTTTAAGAGAAAGTTTACAAAGTATAACTGCTAATAAAATATTTTTAATCATTGATTGTTGCTATTTTTCCTAATAAAACTTACAAAAGTATGGTGCAGTTTTCATAGCTAATTAAATTTTTGAATATTTTGTATAAAATTCATTTTAGTTTAAACTAATTACATTGTTCATTTATAATTTTGCCTTCAGATTGAAAAAAATGAAAAGAAAAAGATTTTTGTTTCTATGCAATTATAATTATAGCCTAGTAATAATTTTCTAACAAACAGCACTATCACATCTTATTTCCATAATCTTAACATCAAATAAATTTACTATATACCATATGACTATTTCTATAAAGGTACACTCAATAACCATAACTGCTACTGGTAATTTTTCAATGTTTTTTTTAACTAGTTATTAGTATTGTTTAGTGATAAAAGTAAAAATTAAATTAAAAAATCTAATGTCTTTGAATTCTGATTTCACTTTTTTGTTGCAGTTTAATTACATATTTTTATTATTAATGCAACATTTCTTTGTTATTTATTAGGTATTTATTATCATATAGATTAATTTATCTGATTTCACAAGGCCTATTTTGTATTCTTGCACAATTGTATTAGCTTAGAAAAATGTAATGTCAGTAAATTTTTAAACACATTTAAACTAATTATAGGAAGCCTCTATTTAATTAGTAAAAGTTAATATTTTTTTTGACAGAAACTGTCATAAAATGTTGCTAATTATAATTTTTTTAATGTAAGGAAACATAAAAAACTAACTACATTGAAACAAATAAAAGATAATTTATATGACAAAAATTTATTGCATTTAATGACATTTTTTGCCGAGATGGTTGTCCATATATTAATACCACATTTTTTCTACATCAAAAATCTCGAAGTCTGATACGTAGAATTTAGATATTGCATATGAAAGTAATGAAAAGGCAAGAAAGCAAGGAAATAGTTATGGATGATGTCAACATCTAGAACACAGTCCAAGTATACAGAAATCAAGTTTTTAATTTATGACTGAAACATCCTTTAAGAACTTACTCATGGCATATTTCTCATGATACAAATTTACTAAAGCAAACTTTAATTTTTTGGTAAAGTTTATTTAAAAAATACAGCTCTTTTGTACTATATATGTTGTATTTTAAAGCCTTTTTTTCTACTGATAGATTATTCAAAGGATAAGTAAGATATTTGGCTTCCTATTGTTATCTGACATAGATAAAAATTAACACTTTTTGCTGTACCTATGTATTTTAAGATTTTTTTTTATTTCAACATCACTTACATTGAAAAGATTATAATGGATCTAGATCTTTGAAATTTAAATATTTTAAGAACAATAATATTGAGCTATTTGATGATATAACAAACAATGCATGAAGTAAATTTCTAATTTGACTACAATACATGTCAAAATAAGAAATACAAGCATTGTAAGTTTTATGAAAGACACTTATTTCTTCATAAAATTCCATATTGGAACAAAATTTAACACATCTAAATTCTGCAGAAATTATATATATATATATATATATATATATATATATATATATATATATATATATATATATATATATATATATATATATATATATATATATACTGTCTATTTACACTTTCAATATGATGAAATTATTTAATTCATTATCCATTTCTCATTTATATTTTATAAAATGTTACTAGAAATAAAAGTATTTGAATTCAAAATTTTAAATAAATGCATTTATTAATTGAAAAAATCTTTTTACGAGTTTAAGTAGTTCAATATTTATTGCATCTCTTAAAATGTGATTGTAGAAAATTATAACTGTTGGGAATATTAAATGTAAATACATACACATTTAGTATTTATAATTGCTTTTCAGAAATTTATTGGTCATAAGTAAAGTTATGCTTCATTACTGTTTATAAAAGTAAATTATTAATAATTAAAATTCTTGCCATTCAAGCAAATAATAATTGAAGTTTGACAATTGTATAATTCACTAAAGGACTTTAAAAATAAGCCTGTTGTATTGAAGATATTTTTCGTTTTAAAGCCATCTTATATAAATTTGCAAAGTTTACACAACTTTAAAAACCATAAATTGCACTCCCCAGATGGTTGTAATACTGTATATATTCCGCCAGTCGGTTGTGCACATAAAATTTAGAAGGATATTCAGCAATTTGTATACATCCGCGCCAGTCGGTTACAAGCGTCTCCAGACCGGGCCCGGAAAGTCGGCTCCAAATGGGAATTCTAACGCATGCGCACTTGAAGAGAGTAGTTGAAATAATTTGGCGGTGTAAAATGTGACTATTGTTCAGACTTAATATTAGTAACCCTATGTTTTCTTATTCCCCGGTCTAATTTGAAACGAGGTTCGTGTTAGTCGATTTGTTTATATATGTTTGTAAGTTATAATATTTTTTCGAAATATGAAGGAAAAGCAGAATAGTTTGCTTATATCTTAGCACCATATTTTAAATAGAAATAGATAACAACTTTATTTGTATTTTTATGGTGCTGAAGACAGTTATTTTTTCGCAGATAAGGTGGATGTGATAATATGAAAGTAACAAAGAAGTGTGAATTGCATTATCACGTGTCCTTCTTATTTCTGTATTCCCATGATAAAATTAATTTGACTAAATTGTTTTTTGCTAGAGAGGAAAAGATCATGTAAACGCAATACACACACATCCATTGTTTTTATAATACAAAGAAATTATATTCCCGATGAATTAATTAACTAATAATTTGTTATATTTATAAAAATATAACAATACTAAATCGATACATATTTCTAAAGGAAAACGTAAAGCGTAGCTGTGAAATCCGCCATGTTTAACAATGAGATAAACTTCCTAGCCAGAGAAACTTATCGCTTTCTTTACATCGCCAAGTCACTGAATCATAGCCAAAATCTTCTGGGAGCCGAGGCTCCGGGCTCTGGCTCGAGACGCTTGTCAGTCGGTTGTCCACACGTTAAGGATTTAGGGGGTGACAAGAATGAATTCAATAGCCGAGGACTTGGTCTATCGAAGAAAACTTTACTTCCCCTATCCGCTAGTGTTATTCTTATTAATAATTTAAATCATCAAGATTGATTAATTGATGAAATTTCGGATCTTAGATGTCAAAACAGTCGCTAAAAGAATGGCGTTCATTAAACATCTGCAGTTAAATTTATTTTTCTTTATTTGTATAGCTGAATAAAAGGAATATAACTTGTCTCTAAAACCCTTTCATTCTATAGCATATTAATAGAATATGATATTTACTTATACGCGTGAATCATGACAAATGTTTATTTTATTGCTTAAGATTAATTTTCTTAAAATTTCTGAAATAAGCTTTGAATCTGAAACTGATCAGGCAGTAATGAAATGCCATAATATATCAGTCTGTATTGCAAAATTTTATTCAGTGCCATTTTAATCTTATGTCTCCTTTTTATAAAAACATTTTCCAAACTTGCGAAAATTGTAGCAGAAGATTTGAAAATCACAAAACTTTGTTTATAAGCACTTATTACTTAAATTCAGAAAAATTATAAATGATTATTCTGCTGGAAATTTAATTTTTTCCAATGAAAATAATTAGTCAAACTACTAAGAAAATTAATATAAAAATATATGCACATAGTGCGTGGATCAACATCCTCTCTTTTTAGGTTTTGATTGAAATCTAAAAAGATGACGTTCTAATTCGACTGGGATTTGCAGTTTGAAGTTGGTTCCAAATTACAAGAAATATTGAAGCTTGCTGTGGAAAACGTAAACACGAACTGTTAACAGTTGTAGTTGAATCGAAAGCCAGAGCCGAAACTTCTCACCTGCCATTTTAACATTTTTCTAGGTATTCCACAAATTCTCTTGCTAATTTATTAAGCAAAATTCTTTTTTTTGTGTTAGATTCTGTTTAGAACTTTTGCGAGTAAATTGCAAAACAATTTCTTCGACGGAGATTATAATTTAAAAAACTTTAATATCATTGTTTAATATCAGTTTGTTAAATATTTGCCAAGCTGAATTCTTAAACAAGTATTACATTCTGCGTGTAGCTGAAAGCAGAGCAATTGTTTTTGTTTTAATTGCTGAAGCTTTATTACGGGCCAATCTATTTAATACTCTGGTCGCAATTTGAACCGAGAAATTTGGTAATGAAAAAACTTAAGCTTTTCTCTTGAGGGAAATGTTCAGAGGTGAAAATTATTTTCATGAATAAACTTGTATTTTTGAATCCTCGAACTATATATTTATAATGAAACTTATCGTAAGTCCTCTAATTACTGCAGATTTCATTCCAAATACTTCATAAGCTACCCAAGTAGCAAAATAGCTTGATTCTATATTGGCTAATCGTGGCTTTGTCTTGGTTCAGTATTGGCGGTCTATATATTATGGATATCATGGTATTCGTGTTTGTGCTCCTCCAAATGACACATTTTATCACTTTCTTCGCCAAATCTAAGCGTTAAGAGTCATAGCATGGTGATCCAGCTAACTGGACAGGTGATTATAGCGCTGCGTGACGATTGCTGTGATCGGAGCCATTGATGCCTGGAGAAATTGTGATTGGGATAATATAGGCGGAGGTATGGACATCATTATAAAATGTAATTGGACGTAGTATATTTAGCAGCGTTTTTTCTTGTCCTAATATATTTCGTTCTTTATTATATTAGGATTTTTCTGATAATTTTATTGAGCGATTCAGTTAATATGTTATCATAGAAAAAATTGTTATTATGAAAATAACATGTAAACATATGTCACTTGTAGAGTAATTATTTTCTAGAAGATAAATTTTTTATAATACTTATACCTCACAAAAATACTAATTTTTATTTATTTATTTTTTTTAATAATTTATTGAGTTTATCAGAGAAATGAAATAGTGGTTAGTTTTCAATAAACTTACACAATATATCTTATTTTCTATTAATTGTTAACTGGAGTCAGTTTCAGTGCTTGATGATATTTCATAAAATTTTTACTCAATTATATTATTACAAAATTTTTCAAGAATTTAAAAATTGACTCCTATATTGCTGCAATATCTAATATTGTTTCAAATATTTGTTGATTCATTTAATTATGATGTACATGAATCTTTATGTGACAGTATAAAGATAAATTAGTATTAGGATTTTCCCAATTTATTTGATTACAAAAAAAAATCGATGATGATTATTAGAATAAGTGATAAATATTTATTTCTGGAACAAATTCTCAACAATTTACATTTCTAATATTTGTTTGCAGTTAATGTTGTCTTATTACATAGCGAAAAATAATTCTTTGTCTTTTTGCACTTAAAATATTAAAAGTATTTCATCGACATTAATAGACGTTCATTTACAAATATAAAAATCAAAAACATTTATTGTTAGTAAAAATAACTAAAAATAAAAGAGTTTTTGATTTTTATGTTTGTAAATAACGTAACAACAAAAACATAGACAACTATCTATCTTGCATAAACAACTTACATCCAAGCGAATATGATTTCAAGAACTTAAATAAATACTTTTCTTGTTAATTTAACTCATTTTTTTAAAACAATGATTTTATTAATGCATGTAGCACCAGTGGTTATGATATTGCAATATTAATACTTGGTACTTTTAAAAGAAAAAGTTAAATATAGCATAACTAATAGTATTGCGTAAATAAATTTATTTCATCAAAACTTATCATGTGCTTTTAAAAGCAATGAAAAGAGAAATAAGATAATTTAAATTGAAGTCTGCGCATAGTAGTTTAAGTAATTTCTGATGATTTTCAATATATTTTCCGCAATTAAATTTAAAATTGGTTTTGCTATATTATATCTAATAATCATGTAAATTACATGAATAAAAATTAGCATATCTTATTTCATAGTTTTTATCTGTGAAAGTATATAGTATATTACATTAATATAATTAGGTACTATAATTTAGATACGTATTCTCCTAATTATAGCAAAATCGAATGTATGTAATAAGGGAATAAATTTTTTTGAATTAAACCTCTGAACTAAGTATATTATTAACTAAGTATCAATATTGTGAATATTTGTGTATGTTGAAGTTACTAATCACAGATTTTTTGCACAATGGTATAAATGTTTTCAACATTTCTCATTACTCAGACTCCAAATCATTCATATTTAAGATATCATCTCTTGTTAATGCAATAAAATCTTATTTTGTAACATTTGCTGAGCTCATAATTTAATTTCCAAGTTTTTTGCTCTCAGCTCACATAAAACTCGTCATATAAGTATAAATTTATTTAACTGATTTTTAATTATTTCATTTATACAGTTTGTTTTGCAAGTTTAAAAGATTATAATAAGTAGTTACAAATATGCAAAAGAAACTAAAGGGTTGTAACAACTAAAAATTAATTTATAATAAACTGTTATCAATAATGATAGATGTTTGTCTTCAGCTCTTATTACTAATAGCCGTGCAACTTGTAGGTTTATTTTTGTGCATAAAGAATTTATTTTTATAACAGATTTTCCCACGCTTTCCTGATAAATTTTGATCTGCAAACTCCCCCCAACCATGAAAACAAAGCCATTAGAATGTGTACATTGACTCCAGCGTATTTCAGAAACGAAAACATATTCAGCAAATTTAACACTGATTACTTTACAGAGAACATAATAAAGTTAGCGGAAAATATTTATAATAATTTAAACCTAATTTTAAATCCTCTCATACATATATAAGTAACCAACTACAATACAACTACAACCAACCTGAAAACAGGCGACGTCAGAAAACTAGTTTTAAAAATATATAATTTTTAAATCTTCATTTTATTTTTATATCTTTCTCATTCTGTAAATTTAAATTGGATGCTCGTTTAGCAGCTTTCCAGAAAACTTCCCTTTCATCCAAGTGATTCGTCACGGATCATTAACTCCTCATCCCTGAGTGGGGAAGATTAATTCAATTGCGAAATTAATGAGCCAGAATTAAGGCATTATCACTCTTACTTGTAAACCTCTTTAAATTAATTCCCATTCAAGTATCAATTAAAATTAAGAAATTTTAATTTTTACCTTATTAATCCGCAGATTGCAAATAATTTAAGTCTCAAAATGTAAATAAATAAATAATAATGAAATGAAAAATTTCTTCCTTCCTTCAAATCATTCTGATTCCATATACAAAATATAGTTATTGCGAAATCCCAATTCTATTCAAATATTTATATCACTTCTTGCATCTAAATGTATCGGTTAAGGTTCTAGGTGTATTGTAGAAACCTCAACTTGATTGCCTTTCATACAAGGTTACAATTAAACATAGAGACATTTACGCTAAACGCTCAATATTGTCAGACATTGTGAGGATATTCGATCCTCAAGGACTTATTGGTCCTGTTGTGACAAAGGCAAAACTGTTCATGAAAGAACTCTGGCTCTTAAATGCAGATTGGGATGCTACGCTTCCAGTTGCTCTTTTAGAACGGTGGACAGAATTTGTGTCACTTCTCCCAAAACTAGAAACCTTAGTTATTCCAAGACATTGTTGGAATGATGGAAATGTTATGATTCAAGGTTTTGCAGACGCTTCTACGGCTGCTTATGGTGCAGTTGTTTATGCGCAGTGCAAGTTATCAGATGGAACTATTTCGGTTCACCTTCTGTCCAGAATTGCTCCGGCAAAACAGATCACTGTTTCTAGATTGGAACTTTGAGCAGCATTGCTGCTGGCTGAACTTATGCAGAAGGTTAATAAAGCCTTAAACATCAAGGACTGTGCAACAATTTTGTGGTCCGTCTCCAGTATCGTTTTGGCTTGGATAAAAAAATCGGCTCATGAACTGAAAACATTTGTCAGCAATCGAGTAGCAGCCATACAAGAGCTCACTACGAACTGTCAGTGGCGACATGTGTCCTCAAGGGAGAACCCAGCAGATTTGATGTCCAGAGGCTTAGCTCCAGATAACATCATAAGTAAAGACTTGTGGTGGACTGGACCAGCATTTCTTAAGGAAACCACTCAATTACAAGAGAATAGCATTCCAGAATCTGTTGTGGACAATAATGAGTACTCGAAGGAACTGAAACAACCCGAAAACATTAATTTAACTGTTACAATAGAAAATTCAGCTTTAGGTCATATTCTTAAGATTACCAATATTTATGTTAAACTAATTAGAATTTTAAGTTTCTGTTTCAGATTTCTTCATAATATTAAAACAAGGGGGGACAAGCGCTATGGGCAGATCTCCAGTGAAGAATTTCATTTCACAGAAATAAAATTAATTTCCATGGTTCAATTCGAAGAATTCAGAGAGAAGTATAAGTCCTTAAAGGTAAGTAAGCCTCAACCATGTAAAAGTTCTTTAAATTCCTTAAATCCTTTCTGTGATACAAACTGTGTCATCAGGGTTGGAGGGCGTCTTCAAAATTCCGATATAGGTTACCAGAAAAAATACCAAATTATTCTTCCTGCAAAAAGTAAGCCAACTTATTTAATTATGGAACATTTGCACAAAAAATATTTTCATATTGGACCACAAACTCTCTTGTAGTACTAAAGACAAAGATTTTGGCCTATAAATGGCAGAAACCTGGCAAGGAAAATTGTACATAATTGCGTAATTTGTACAAAAAACAAGCCTATGGTAGTAGAGCAGTTAATGGGAAATCCTCCTCAGGAGAAAGTTACGGTAAATCCTTCATTTACAAATACTGATGTAGATTTTGCAGGACCATTCCTTATTATGTATAGAAATCAAAGAAAGGGTACACTTCATAAGGTTTATGTTGCTATTTTTGTCTGCATGGCCACTAAGGCTATTCACATTGAGATAGTTTGTGACTTAACGTCGCAGGCATTTATTGCAGCTTTGAAAAGCTTCTTTGCCCGACGTGGCAAATGTAGGACCCTGTTCTCCGACAATGGAAAAAACTTTGTGGGTGCCCAATCAGAACTTAAACAATTGCATAGATTAATAAGCCATCCGGATGAGGTACTAGGCAAGTTCCTAACCTTTGAACAAACTAAATATTCCTTTATTCCACCTGGAGCTTCTAATTTTGGAAAACTCTGGGAAGCGGGAAAGTCCTTTAAGTACCATTTATTTAGGGGTGCAAGAAATGCCAATTTCACTTATGAAGAATTTCTTACCATAGTTACGAAAATCGAGGGAAACCTAAATTCAAGAACCTTGACTCCGATGTCGTCAGATATCAATGACCTAGAGGTCTTAACGCCAGGTCATTTCTTAATTGGGCGACCTATAACTACAATTGTTGAACCAAATATCGTTGATGTTCCCATCAATCGTTTATCAAGGTGGTAATAAGTTGAAAAATTGACTCAGATTATTTGGAAGCGATGGAGCTTGGAATATCTGAGTCATTTTCAAAATCACAATAAATGGAAATTTTTGAAAATGAATGTCAGCCCAGGTATGTTAGTAGTAGTAAAGGAGCCTAATCTACCAAATGCAAGTGGCTTCTTGGGAGAATACTAGAAGTTTATCATGGCCCTGACAATTGTGTCAGAGTGGTCAATGTTCGTACTGCTCATGGGATTTTAAAAAGACCCATTACAAAATTGTGCATACTTCCTGTAAATACTGATTAGAATTATTGTACTGTCATAGCATTGTAGTCTCTGAATATTATTTATCATTATTATTTTCTGTATTGTTTAATTGCATTAATATAATTGTTCTTACCATTTAGTACTTGAACCTGTGTGTTAATTATGAATATTATTTGCTGAACCTAAATCAACGTAATGTTTATTATTGTGTTAGAATATTGCTTTAGAATTGTGTAAATCCTATTTTTGCTATTGTTTGATTGGTTGTTGAATGTTAACCATTCCACTGGGGTCGGGATGTTGTCGCCTTGTAAAATTGTTCAAAAGGCGATAAAGTGCGCCAATTATGGCAACCTCCTACGCTCTTGTTTCTCTCTGAAAAACTTGATTCAGAAAGAGAAAGAAAGGGAATTGTATTTGTAGCGGTATAGTCCGCGTTCTGATTCGAGCTATCGTGCTTAAATAAATATTGTTGTTGTTTGTTATCGACGGAATTATTTAAATAAATCCTACCAGTCACTGTTCAGCGTTTCCATCATTCCACAATTTCTGTTTTTCTTCTGCTGTTTGCATATTTTCTAGAACAAGGTCATGACAATGCTTCATATGATTTAAAAGTTCAAAAACATATGAAACAGCATCATTTTCTTCTTCAGTTGGCTCTGTTAAGTTCTCATATAATAGCATCATTGGAGTTCTCAAGTTCCGGCCATGAACAAGCTCAGCTGACCTATAACCAGTACTATCGTCACTGTTCTCAATGCAAAGAGTGCATGTGGTAAAACTTTCTCCCAGTCTTTTCCAGATTCTAGACAAAGCACTCGGAGTATTCGCTTCAAAGTTCGATGCATCCTTTTCACCAGGTTGCTTTGAGGATGTCGGACAGAACTTCACACAACCCGCACTCCAAACTTGTCCAAAAATTCTGACGTAAGTACACTCACAAAAGTCGTCCCTTGGTCAATTTGTAGTTCTCTAGGGAAACCAAGACGACAGAAAATATGTAGTAAAGCATCTACAATTGTAGTAGAACATAAATTCGGAGTGGGAATAGCATCTGGGTATTTTGATGACATGCATATCACAGTTATTATATACTTGTTCCCTAAACTGCTGACAGGCAACGATTCACAAGCATCAACGTTCAATTTTGTAAATATTTCAGAAATAACAGGAACGATTTTCAGTGGTGCCTTTTTCTTGTCTCGAGGTTTTCCCATTCGTTGACAGTAGTCACAAGATTGGATGAACCTTTCTACGTCATTATAACAATTTGGCCAATAGAAAGTCTTAAAAAGAGCATCTTTAGTTTTACTTACGCCTAAATGGACATCAATATCTTCATGACAAAACGTTTTTAGTTGCTCACGAAATTTTTCTGGAACAACTAGAAATTTTCTTTCTGTTCTATTCTTATCTTTTTTCTTACAGAAAAGCATATTATTTTCTAAAAAAAATAGTTGTCATTTTAAAGTAGGCTTTTGTGCTTCTGCAATAAGTGGTTTTAATTCTTCTCTATTTTGTTGCTTTTTTATGAAATCTTTTGTTGAAATTTTTATGAGATCCTTCACTGTTAATTCTTCATCCAAAGGTATGGTTTCTTCGTCATTATCTTCAGACATACTTTTGTTTAAATATTCTTCCATTCGATTGTTGGATTGGTGTTTTTTCTCTTCTTTCTGCTCAAAAAGTTTCTTTCAGGCTCTTGTTTGTATAGCATTCATCATGTGCACTTGAATATCTTTTTTGGTGTTGCAATCTTCAAATAACATAGCTGTTTTATTTCCCAGCAAATATCTACCTTGATCTAATGAATCTCTGATAACAGCAGTTTTAGTCTTTATGTGTCTCCTTTTACATTCAAGTTCAACTTCTACTAGAGGTAAGCAAGTCAAAGTCTCTTCCAATGGCGTTCTCAACCAGACCTTTTCCTTCATATACATGTGTAATTTCACGTATTTGTTGGAGATCAGATCCAAAGTAGCACCAGTATCTCGCAAAATCTTCGTGTCTACACCGTTTACTTTACCTATACTGGTATATAGAGCCATCAATTCATCCCTATTTTTATCAGCCTCAACATGGGAAATAGATTCTGTAGTTTTCCTTAGTTTATTGCACTGTAGGCGAAGATGATTGCTTGAGCCACATTCATAGCAACGCAGAGTTTTTCTTTTATCAAAACCCTTTTCTTTCTGTTTATCTTGAGATGTTTCAGATTTTGTTTGGAATTTATGTTTGAAATCCTTCGAATTTTCTTTAGGCTTGTGATTCCAATTTTGGTTTCGAAAGTTCAGAAAGTTTCTTCTGGGTACTTCTTTCTTCTTAAAACTTTCTCTTATACTTTCATA
This sequence comes from Latrodectus hesperus, assembly GCA_037975125.1. Taxonomy (NCBI): domain Eukaryota; kingdom Metazoa; phylum Arthropoda; class Arachnida; order Araneae; family Theridiidae; genus Latrodectus; species Latrodectus hesperus. The sequence goes on from JAJQOW010000082.1 coordinate 89,491, forward strand.
ATCGCCCAACTTTTCAGCCAATTCATAGGCAGTTGTTAATTTCATCCAATCTTCGAGGAAATGATCTCTCACTTCTGCTGGCAATCGAAACTTTAATTGCTCCGTAACCATCAGATCTTTGAGTTGCTGAAATGTCTCAATCTTTAATTCGGAAATCCATTCAGTAAAATAACTAGAGTTCTTGGGCATAGTTTCTCCAAGATTTGTCCGAAGACTTGTGATATCGGTAGAAACATTGCTTCAATTTTTCACTATTCAACTTATATCTTTTCAAGATCAGACTTTTGACAAAATCATAATTGTTAGCATCACTAGGTTGTTGTCAAGCAAACATATTGGATAATTCAATTGGTAAAACTGCAAGCAGGTATGCAATCTAATCTTTCTTCGGCACCTGAGCCATTTCAGCTTGTCTTTCAAAATTTATTAAATATAGACTCATTTCGTCATGGTTTTCATCATACTTTGGGATAATGTGTGTTAGCAGAATTTTAGGACTAAACTTTACTCTGGCCTCTGATTCAATTTTCTGACTAGATTCTCTTTGTGACAGTTCTAACCTTTTCATTTCTAGTTCATGTTGTCGAGCTTCGCTAGCCATTCGTTCTTGTCTCTCTTTTTCTTCTAGTTTGTTTTTTCTTCATCTATTCGTTTCCTATCTTCAATAATTCTATCCAAGCTAAGTTTTACTTCTTCCTCATTGTTGTTGTTATTGTAGTGTTACAAGTGCAGAGAGAGAGAGAGAGAGAGAGAGAGAGAAAAGTCATATGGGACCAAAGGCATGAATCACTGCCTTGGCCACATCTTCAGCTTTTTCGGTATAGAAGGTGTCATGGCAGCAGTTGGGTCTTCTTCATTGTAATTATCACTACTTAAAATTAATGTTTTAATTTTCGAAATTTTATTTGAGGCATTTGCTTCCACTCCTAGCTCTTCACATATCTCCAACAATTCATTTTTCCAGCTTTATCTAAATAGGCCATTTTTAGAATTAGGTCAACAAAATCAGAAAGCTTTACTAAAGTATTAAAGAGAATAGAGCTTACAATTATACAGGACTAGCTAACTGATCATTTAGAAAAAAAGTCAATCTTTGTCGAACTTTAGATATTAATATTAATAATACACCCCATACCTTATAAAACCTAAAAATAAATTTAAAAAAATTAAAAAAACTTTACTATTGCTGGTAAATTAAACCACTAATTCTGAATTCAATATATTATACCACTACAATAATAAATTCTTAATATAAAACTCTCAATACATAGAAAAATCTTCTTTTTTTTATACTTTCACAATGTCACAAATAAAAATAAATCGAAACACAAACTCAGTTTTTTTTTCTTTCTGAATCGAAACAGTCACTATAATCAACACACAATTGCAGTCCATTCTATTCATAAATCAAAACAAAATGCACGCTGACTGCAAGAAAGAAATGCTATCTATCATTCATAATTTAAATAAAATATATTCGTATTTCTAATCATATGCAATAGATTTCTCATTTAAATCTTAACAAAACTTTGTTCTAAATTCTAATCAAAAGTTCCATAGAAACAAAAGTAAGTATGCACTTATGTTGTGTCACTGAATCTTAACAGATAATTATTAAGTATTTAAATATACCAACAAATCTTGATATTTATCTAATTTCTTTTTTTAAAACAAATTTAATACGAACATAAAATATTCACAATATTTTATAATGAAAACATTTCAGAAAAGAGAAACATATATATATATATATATATATATATATATATATATATATATATATCAACCTTATAATTATTTTCTTTCAAACATCAATAATTATTCAACACAATTTCGATTTCATATATAAAGGTTATAAACCAACAATCAATTATACCAAAGGAAATAAATATATACGTTTACAGAAGTACTCAATATTCTTATATTTTAAAGTAGGGATAAGTGAGAGCCATAAAAGTAGTATTCCTAATCCAAAATTTAATACAAAATATGAATTATGAATATATTTCCACATTTTATTTTCCCAAATTTTAATACAAAAACTGAGATTAAATTAAAATACCTAGGTATTACCGATAGAAAAGGTACTCTCCTCTATTTTTCATCTGTTTTATTGGTAATCCTACAAGATTCTTGTTAGAATAAATAAGGCACTGGATTTTTCGTAATCCAAAAATCCATCTTTACGTCTGTTCTGACGCTGAATTAAATTTACGCCGTGAATTTATCACACAACATATTAGCAATCAATTTTTTATTATCGTCTGTGATTGCACATAACAAATTAATTTACATTTTGTAATAGAAACACCGCCATAACATTCTCAACATGACCATTCTAAATCACTTTTCGAATCCAGCCGAAAACAGCACGCTATTCTTTCTCTTTTTTTTAAATAAAAAACTCGTAATGCTGCCTTCGCAGCGCCATCTCGAGTTGTCGAAATCCTTACATTGGAGTGGTACTAATATTAATTATTAATTGCGATAGATGAATGCGATACGATCAAGCGTTCAAAATTATAATTACAATAGGATCTTCACTGTTTCATATCAAACTGAACACGCGTTTCAGGTCTCATTGAAAAAATATTCCTATTCGAACAATAGTTATTTAATAAGTAATTATTTTATTAAATGATCATGGGATCATTAAAAATAATTTTCAATGGGTAAAGTATATCATTGGTACAATCTTTGAAATAAAGAATTTTTCCTAATTGATTTTTTGGAAAGCATTACAATTTTCTCTCCCAGGTGAAATTATAGGACGCCCCCTAGAAAAGAAGCTGGAAACAGAAACATAGTTCTGAACATCTACTGCTGTCAGAAGGAATTTCCATACATAATAAGTTCTTTTCACGAAAGGGTAGAAAACCTTGATGGATGCCAACATAGAAAACATACTTTCATCTGTTGTGATGTTCAATAGTGGCTGGGATTGAACTTGTGAGCTTAAGTTTGGAAAACCAATGCAGTTATGAACTACTTGCTAAGGGTGATGTATGCCTTTCTCGGAGTGACTCTGGAGGTTTCTCCAATGCGTTTTCAGGTCATCCCACTCCACCCTGGCAAGTTCTCTCGGTCCTCTGACATGAGAGGGATGGTGTGTGAGCTCCGTCTTCTCTCCTACCCTAAAAAGCAAAATAATATAGGATGAAAAGTCTCTAAACTGTCTTGGATTGTCTGCTACACAAAAACATTTTTTTATTAAAAATATATCAAAATCAGTTTTATTAAGAATAAAAAATATTATTTCGAATGTTGTATGCATAAAATTAAGTGTTCGCTTTGAGCAAAATAATACTTGTTCATATTATATTGATTTTTCATACAATTAATTCAGAGAAAATTTATATTCGAAACTTAACCTCAATATATAACGCTTCTGTGATTAGTAACAAATTTTATTTACTTTGCAAAAACTGAAAGCGATAAATTTAGCAATTTTAACAAATTCGAAAAATAATAAAGGAATTATCTAGGATTTAATGCAAATGAAATCTGCAAGTTTAGTATCTTTCAAAGGAGACTGGTTTAGTTTTGTTTATTTAGTTTATTTGTCTCTCAACGGTCATGTTTTGTTCAAGAGGTCTAATTATACCGGGATCAACTGTTTAAAGTGAGTTCCGAACCGCTACAAACCTCCAAACCCAAGATGAGAACTGCTGAACCGAAGGTGAAAGGAGACTGAATTAGATATATGAAAAAATAGGAATTGTGTGTGTGCAAATAAGAATAAAATACAAAAATATTTCTAGGAAATCTTTTTCATCATAACAAGTGCAAAATAAACCCATATGCTTGCAATCATTTCCTAGATTATTGTATTGAAATTTGAATGAGAATTTTTTTGTACATGCAGTTTGAAATATTTCCTTCTAATTCTACTTTTGTAGGATTCATTTAATTTTTACACATCATTTCTTAGTAGAAGAAAATACTAAGTTAAAAAAATGCATCATTAGGATTTTTTTTTCATAAGGTGGTATCCTAATAAAGAAAACATAATAATCAATCCTATTTGAAGGCTCTTCTGGGAGGACATTCTGTAGAGATTCCAAGGGACACGCGCCGAAGCCTCCCGTTGCTCAAAATCACTAAAATCGAACCTGGGATCTTCCATACTGAAAAGCGTCATCACGATGAGCCCAATGTTGTGCATTTAAAAATTTTTTTATGAAATTATTAAAAATATATATTTTTAAGTTTATTTTTCCATTTCTGGGCTTTGTGATTAATTCCATGAAACCTGCTGATGAAGATCTATATAGGAATATTAAACAATCTCTCCTCACTATAATGTATTTTTTAGGTGAATTTTAAGTTTATACAATTTTATCAGAGTTTTTCTTACATATTTATTGACATAATATACATACATATAAATATATATACATATATATATATATATATATATATATATATATATATATATATATATATATATATATATATATATATATATATATATATATATATATATATATATATATACGTAAGCGTGTGTGTGTATACTAAGGAAAATTGTAACTGTTAAAAATTATGAGATTAAAACTCCAAAAACAATATTATTACTAAAACAAATACTTTAATTATAAAGTTATTCAAAGGAAAAGATGAATTGTTTTGAACAACTTTATAATTTAATTATTTGTTTATTTAAATTAATTCAAATGAAAAAATAAAAAAGATAAAAATAAACTTAAAATGAAAAATAGTTTTTTAAAAAAAATATTTATTGAAATTATTTCAAATTTATTACCATGGGAATTTTATCTTACATTCCAGAAAAAATATTATGTAACTATGAATCCTTATCTTTTTCCACCAAATATTTTTCGTTTGAGAAAAAATTTTGATATTAAAGTGCTTATAAACTTGCTAAATGTTGTTTTGGATAATATTTCACAAAACTAGGGAAATATTTACAGAAACCGAGGCATTTAATTCTTTCATTTTTTTTACAATAAAAGGAAACAGCCAATGTATCCCTAAATAATTTTTCCTAGTGATTAATGATAATAAATTTTAAATTTTGTGCCACATTTAATAATTTTCATTTGAAAATATGTTTTATATAAAATGTATATTCTCAACTTTAATAAAAAAGTTACTTTCAGTTCACGAAAGTGGTGAAACATTTACACGGATCGATAATTTTAAACGCAGTCTTTTCTTTACAGAAAAATCAAGATAATCTTGCAACGCTAAATTTGCTCTCCCAGAATAAACACAATAACGATAAAAATTAAAAAAGCCCTAAGATTCTTAAAATATTGCGCAGAAGTAATATTTTAGCTGTTCTGCGCAATCAGTGTAAGAATAAGTACTGTTTATAACTACCTCGAGACAAAGAATTGAGCAATGAATTGCAAAAGAACATTGCTGCAACTTGTTGCGCTGCAAGTTCTGAGAATCCTGATTTGTCTTTATCTGTCAATGGTGGAGCTTTTCACCCCAGTCCGTTTTGGTTTAGTCACGTGACTATAAATTATCGACCTTTCCTCCGCACTCGTTACCATGGGTAACGTATCTGATGCCTCAGATTTATTCAGTTGTGGGTATTCTAAAAATATCATTTTATTGCTATGCTTCAATTGGAAAATAAAGCTATAATAATAGAAATTAAGGGAATTTTTTTTAAATTGCCTAAATGAAAGGATTTGAATTGATTTTCTTTATGCCTGTGTGTCATTGTAAATTAGATTAAATTCTTAATTCATTTATACCACTTATACTTGAAATAATGTGGAGATGTCAGAACATTTAAGAACTATTTTGACATTTTTAGGGAAACAATATATTGTATCTTCGTTATTAATATCGTATTTGTAGTTTACTAGTTATAGTAGATGAGATCATATTAAATATTGGGCACTCGGAAAGGTTTCCTCTATTTGTGAGGCAAGCGAATAAAATATTAAATTCCAAGAAAAATTGTTTTTATTATTGTTCAATTTATTGATTTTTTATAATAGCTATTTATGTTGGGCTATTTTGTTTACGAACCTGGTTGTCTCTCTATTGAGTCAAATTCACTACACTCAACCAAGTACTTATAAATTTTGATCTAAATGAAATTGTGAAGTTAATATCTGAGTTTAAATATTCTTTAAAATTTTCCCTTATACCCCCGAAGGGGAGTTAAAGCAGTTTTAACGCGTGTCTTTGCAGAATGACGGATTTCAACGGGGTTAAATATCTAACATTTACTTCTAGACACAGGAGCGATGTTTTTACTTGTATTAAGTATAAACATTACATCTCCGGTTGTGAACTCGAAACTCAATAATTCTCAGGAATAACCAAGTGGCGAGATTATTATTTGACTCCATTTGCTAATATCACTCTAATAGATATCCTCAAGCTCGACAACTTTGAAGGGGTCAATCTTTAATTAATAGAATTAAGAAGATCAAATGAGATAGATTTTTCTACCACTTATGTTTCCCAGAGTTGAAGAAGTAATGCAGCTTTTGATTCAACAGTTAATGAGTTTGAATCTCACCTTGCGGGTATGGATGTTTGTAGTAGTTTGGAATCCACTTTAAACTGCATGCCCTGGTCTAATAAGCCCTTGCGTGCAAAAAAAAAAAAATGACCGTTGAGTGACAAATAAATAAAACCAAGAAATAATGCAGACAGAAATGCAAGACCCCACAAAACAAACTCTTTAACTACCTATTTTGATGCTTCCCTTCTATAGAAATCGGAATTCAAACCAGTGCCAACTTTCATTGAATCTGCAAATTTATATTGTAAATGTCATTCTCAAAAAGTGAAAGTCGCTCAATTTGTAATTATGTGACTACTAGCAAAAATTCATACTAGTTCATACAAGGGTCATATTCATTTTATTTTATATTATTTTAGAAATCTTTTCAAATATTACTCGATAAAGTCAATATTTTCTTTATCAGCAAACTCGGGTTAGCTCCGGTCTATTGGTATCAAATGACTACATGAAAATGGCATGCTAAGCTACGGAATTCCCAATGGGACAACAACGGCCTATTTCCGGGCACAAACAGAGTACCCCATTCACGAGTTGCAAGTAAAGATATCGGGAGAGTTCCTCACCCACTTGAGCACGCAGAAAGTGTAAAACCTTTTTTTATGCACTTTCCCTCTTAACAAGTTCAATCCTACCACTAGTAGCGTACTCATGGTGCAAAGCCGCACCAGACTTTTTCTCGAAATTAAACTATTTCATGATAATTTTTGTTATTCTATTATAAAACTTATGGACTAGAAAAAAATCATTTTTCTCTAATATTTTGATGACGCGTAGTAGACAGCCTAATGGCCTTCATTCTTTGCGAGAGAGCATCTCATAGATATTGGACCGGAAAACTTCCATGCACTCACCCCGACAGATGTACAGACAGTAAGCAGAGACTTAACATCCACTTCCCGTGGTTCCAAAGTTGATGGGATCGAATCTACGACTTTTTTTACTGGTAAGTACTGTAGACTACGATAAGTCCTAGTTTCTAATATTTTTTGACAACGCTTAATAGACAACATAACTCCTTCTTGAAAAGAATTTTAATGCTCATTGTATAAATTGCCTTTCAGGAGAACTTTTCGTGGATAGTGGTTCATATTCACGCGTATCAAAAAGGAAACCTAGAAATTTCCAAATATTCACACCGACAGACATGCTTGCGGAAGGCAGAGGTGCAAAATCCATTTTCCGTTGTTCAACAGTGGCTAGGATTGAACATGAGACTTTTCGCTCTGAAAATCACTGTCCTACTGCTGGACCACGTTGAACCCTTTAATACTATTTTACTCTGCGCAGTGGAAATTTGACACTGCAGAAGCGCGTTATGTGAGACATATTAATATTCCCCGTGCCCTCGTTGAGATTTTTTCATAGATAATGGGACACGTGTCACAAGGGAGAAAAGCAGAAAAATTCCTAAATAGCCACCTTTAAAGATGTGTATGCAAAAGCGTAAGATATATCGCTTGTTATTCAACAGTGGCTGGGATCCAACCCGGGACCCTATGTTCCTTAAGGGGAATCCTTCCTCAAAATAAATCTAGAAATGAGCTTCAGCGCCATCTAGCGCAGTTGTTTGGGGGCAGTCCTTCTTACAAAGACTGAAAGAACTGATTGGTGAATTTAAACTCATAAGTCACGCCACAGCACCTGTTTACAAAGAAAAAATAGTTCCTATCTCAATGGGGGGGCGAATTTTAAGTGGGGAATGAGAAGACCACTTAACCGCAATAGGGGTAAAGTGGACAATATAACCCCCGCATCCTAATTTTCTTCCCCATGTTCTGACGCAGATTTTCTCCGCATATGTGGTCAGTTTGTTTGTCCCCTCTCGCCTTCCTGGAACTGTATGTCCGTAAATCTCATGGGTGAGGAAAAAGTAGGGCAAGCTCAAATGCTTCTCAAATTTGACACCCGAAATATCCGTTGTGAGCTTCCGTCGAGTCAAGCAATGAGAGAGAAAAAGCTCTGCTCGGAGATTTTGGAAAGAAATATTCTATTTACTGTTCAGCAGAAAAGTATAAAGATGCATAAAAAAATTGACCAATTTTGTTATTATTCATTAAATGATCAAAACTTAATATCAATGTTGAAATAAAAATATAAAATATAATTATTTATTTTTCTCGATATAATTTCAATTTGCTTTGATTTTACGAGATTTGGTTCTTTTTTAATGGGCCTTATGAGAAAGCAAAACAGTTACGCTTCTCTCTAAGTAAACTTCACTTTTAAAAATATTTTCAAACAGACAAAAATGCCGAATTTCTTATCTCTCTTAAAAAAGAGAAAATAATGTAGTTTATTTATTAACTTTGGAATAACTTTTCTAGCTTTATAAAATATTTCGATATAAAATGAACGGAAAATTCCGTATATTTCGCTTATAATTTCTATCAATGCTTTTTGTAGGAATGGAAAGTCTACCTCTCTATTTGGATTGATCAGGCATCTCGACATTGTTTCTTGATATATTTCCAAGCAAACTTTAAAAACAATATAACCTATTACATAATCTGCACTTTTGAGTTCAAATATGGCGATATCATCATTCGTATCTGAAGAAGTAAATTCACTTAAAGAAAAATAGAGTCTTTAATTTAAGAATTAAATATAATCTTCACTTTGGGAATAAGCAAATGATCTTTTTTGTGTGTATGTGTGTTAAAGCTTAGCCTCTCAACAAATTAAAATAGAATGTGTTTCTCAATAAAATCATAAACATTACAAAATACTCTAAATTCCTCGAAATGTCGTAAAATAGATTAGGGTCTCACATTTCATCTAAATTCAATGTATATACCATTTTCAAATTTTTTAAATTTTCTTCATCTGTAACAAAATTTCAGAACTCCAGGTATCCAAAATCAGAGCTCCAAGCTTGCAGCCAAATTTATAACATCATCTTTAAATATTGTTTTCATAATTATTCTTAGCGTATTTATTCTCATTTTAACTCGCTAAAAAATCCTTATAGTGTTCATTTTAAAGTATCAAGCGACAATTTAGCTATATATATATATATATATATATATATATATATATATATATATATATATATATATATATATATATATATATATATATATATATATATATATATATATATTCTAATTTTCGAAAAGTATAAGTGCTATTATACTGAGTTCAATAGTGGCATTTTATACATTTTGCAAAAAGTATTTTCGCATCTCACCAATTCCTTTTTGAACTGATTTCGTCATTATTTTTATTTTCGACATGAAATATGTTTTAGGACATCAACAAACGAAAATGTTTTATACCACATATTTTGCATTTTTATTGTTTGCTGGTATTAACTTTACTTTTCCATAAAAATATTATAAGTTTACTAACAAAAGTAGCTAAATAAAGATAATAATTTTCTAAACTTTCACTTGTATATGCTTTAGACCAAAATGCATAAAAGATTATAAAAATGAAATTATTTGATTTAAATTTCTAAAAGAAATAAAATATTTAAATACCTACCTACATATATAAATATAAATTGTAATCACATATTCTTTTTGTTAGCATATTAATATATTTAAAAAGATGTAAAATAAATTATTATGTAATTTTTATTCTATGTAAGAGATTGAATAAAAAATTATTCATGCTCTAAAGATAAAATGTGGAGAAATTTCTTCAAAAATGTGCATTTGGTAGTTCAAGAAATGTGATAAGAATACACTCGAGTATGTGTATTTTTATCACAATGATGTGATAGAATTCACATCCCTACCAATGCACCCCTTCATCGTAATTTCTCAGCTTTTTTCTTCATAAATTCAATTTTTCGTTTTATTTAATTTATTGGGAAGTTTGAAAATGTTATACTTTACACTTGATTATGAAAAACTTTTTCCAGGGCTACTATTGTATAGCTCTCTATGGAGCTTCGAGTGCGGAGTTCTTGTGTTGTGGCAAACAGCAGCCGCGGCACATCTTCCTTGATATAAGCGACGAAAACAGTAATTAATCTGCTTTCCCCCAATAAATTTGGCAATTATTGAATTAAATTCTTCAACTGCATTGTTTGTGACATCAAACAACAAACTTTTAGCATTTTCTGCTAAAAAGTTCATGACCTCCATTAATTTAAAATAAATTTCGCTGTTTTTCAGTTTTGAAAATAAATCAGCAGAAATACTCTGACGATTGCAAAAATAATCAGCGCACTTGTAAACTCTTGTAGAAGACCTTTATGAGTGTTTCAGGACGAGTCTTTCGGACAGCACTTGATGGATTACTTCTCCCGTGGAGCAGCACACCCCATGTTGCCAGTCTAACTGGCACAAAACAATAACATTTCTTCCCCCGTTTCGAGGAACCATTTTCTACTGATCAAGTTTCCTTCTGGCAGTGGTGAGAGATTTCGGCTTTTTATGTCCGAAATTCATAAAATTTGAATGTAGCCAGGGCGGAAGTGTTGAACGGACAACCACTTGTAGGTCCAAGATCTCCCCAGCCCCTACAAGGTCTTACAATTTGTATCCAAGGTTTCCCCCAACATCTGGAATTCCATATGCAAGTAATAATTGAATATAGAATTATAATTTAATATAGAGATTTCAAAAAATACTTGACTTTCAAAAAGTCTTATTTAAAGCTTTTTTTAAATAAATCTTCCTGATTGTGATATCGATCCTATACGTAATATCCACCGAACCATTAAATATCAGTAATATAAAATTCGGAGGAAATTTATATCTACAGAGAGAGAAAATAAAAAAGGAGGATACAATTTTACAAATGTATTATATGTAATGCATGTCAAATTTTTAGTTTTTAGAATTCTTAAACTGCATGCCATGACTCACAAGATGCATTTTTTAAATGCTAGAATATATTTTGAAAGATTTAATTTTGGTGCATTGATGTCATGTTTGAATTAATAAAAGTGACATTTACGATACTCTGAGAATATCTATAACACATTTGTTCAAGAGTGTATCCCAATTTTCTACACTTTACAAGTTTCATAATAACTAATAAGTGGGATATTCTTACTAAAATTTTGAATTGTGTAAGGCCTATGAACATATTTATTACTGTCCCAAACATCATCGAAACATATGTATTCCGATTTAGAGAAGAATGCTTTTGCTTACCAAGAATTCGAACTTAGAAGAAATTACCTCAAAATCAAAAGAAATATATATATACATACATATATACACACACTCACATCATACACACATCACACACACACACACACACACACACACACACACACACACACACACACACACACACACACACACACACACACACACACACACACACACACACACACACACACACACACACATATATATATATATATAATATTATTTATTTTTATATTTAATAATAAACAATTTTTATATTTTTCATGGATAAATAAATATTTCGTAGGTTTTGTTGAAATGTTCAAGTTAATTCTGCATCCAAAATCAGTAAGCAATAAACTTAGAATCAAATATAAAATTAAGAAAAACAACAAACTTTGAGAAGTTTTTATAAAATAAAGATTAAAAAATATGGAATTGAAGAATTTTGCAATAGCTATAGATATGTATTGCAATACCATATCATGTAGATATACTTCTTGAAAAATTGCATCAAAAAAAGGAAATAAAGAATTAAAAAAGTACACTACATGAGAACTGTATAAATTTTATATTTTTTCAATAGATTTAGCTGTTTAAAGTCAATGTATGTAATGTTCATAAGCCCATCATTTTTCGTGAAAATAATTGCAGGACCGCTCTGGAAAGATGAAGATTCGTCTCAGGGAAATCATCAGAGCCCCTCGTATGTAGTAAAGGGGAAAGAAATGTCCCTTCTCGCGCCAATTTAGAAGCATATTTTTACAGGAAGATACCGGATACTAGGAACACCCGCAGCGTTTGCTGGGGGTGAGGGAAGGGAACACACAAATTATGTGATAGAACTGCGAAAAACCAAACTTCAAATTTTAGTGTGTGAGGAGGAGCTTGTTGACTAAAGCATGCAATTGATTGGATTGATTTTTCAAACAACCTAGTATTCATCCGCCATGTGGGCGTTGCTAATTTTTGCGAAAAATGTTAAGTTTTATGTATACAAATAAAAAAATTCTATCGTAGATAAAGTAAAAAAAAAATTTGTTGGGATTTATAAATATATGTAGATATTAAGTCTGTTTTTAAAATTTCTAAATTTTTTACCTTTTTTAAGTTATTAATGTTTTAAGCATATTATCAAATTACTGAGCCAATTTAAACATAGTTAAAATAATTTTAAAAATAAATTTCAAAACAAAATAAATTATTCTTTTTGTGCATTAGGAACACCTACAAAAAGTGAAGGTCTAGCTATAATAGAACTTGAGAAATATTCTTTTAAATTTCTCCATAGACTTAACATTAGCGCTCGTTTTCAATATGGCGCGGAAGGAGTCCCCTTAACGGGCAGTCTAATACTGTGTGAAATCATTTTTAATTTTACCGCGTAGTTACCTTGAATGAGGACTTTTCATAAATAGTGGGACGCATTAGGGAGGAAAAGTGTCAAGAATAAAGCTTCCATCCCCCACGCTGCTCCGAAGACGATTCCTCATGGGGAAAACTAGAGGCGAATAACTGCAGAGCTCTTCCTTATTCACACTCTTTAAGAATTCGTCTACAAGAACTCTTTTCAATATACTGAGAGGTTCCACATTTTTGTTATCACTTCATTTCTAATGGGGAAATTATTTCCGCGGTACCTCATATTCAATGTTATTAAAAAATGTTTTGTACGTTTTTGCTATATTGAAGATTTTACAGTCTAAAGCAATTAATATCGTTGCTTATTCTCAGCACTTGAAAGGTTTCGAGAGCACAACCGGATTTTAATTCTATTTTCAGAAATCGGAATCTGTTTTAAAACAAATAACAGCAATGAAATTTTTTCTTGTTCTTTCTAGACAAGCAAGAAAACAGCACCCGCAATCTAACATTCCCCCAAAATCTCCTGAATATGCTTTTAAGACTTTTTTTTAGTTTATGGATGTTGTAATTTTACACTTTAAGGAAAGTTTCTTAAATTTCAAAGTAATTATGAGTTCATTAAGCCTTTTAATCAATTCAGAGAATAACTTCATACCTCTAAAAGTTTTTACCTAAAAATTATTTCTTTTTGCAAATGAAAAAATTGATTGCTTTCAGACCAAAGATAACATGCACATCCATTTTTTTTGTTTCACTATTACTTTAACATTGCGTAGTGGACTTCTACAGCATTGGTTGGGATTGTACCATGCTGTGCTCTCCTATCTCTAATCCACTTGAGGTTGGGATTGCTTATCACTCTCAGAGAGCCACGGTTGTCAGGTTGGTTAGAGCGTTCGTTCTCGTGATCAGTTCAAATATCGATCCAACCTAAGATCCACAAAGCGTTAGTTAATAGCGGCTGGGGGCACGTTAAATATATATCACATTTGCAATTTCCTTTATGTGAAATGATACCTCTGGGGGGGGACGCCAAGTCTCGGAGGTCTTCTGCTTGATCCCTGCTTCTAAATTACGAAAGCGCTCAAGTCGGCTGCTCTCTTCTAAGGCCCAACTCACAAGGCTAGATACAAGGAAGCCTGCTGATGTAACAACAACACAATTCACTATCACTAATTTAGAATAAGCTGATAGAATTTCTTGCAAATTCAATAGTTTGAGTCACATATGAATGTTAGAGATTTGGGATGATTGTTCGACAACTTGATTTTCTTTATATTTTTTGATGAAGTTAATATTCCCTTAAACCTGGTAATAAATTACCACCAAAGACCCACAGAGTACATGCTCGTTAAATGTGTGCAATCAAAAATCCTGCGGTCGGTCGTTGGGCAGTTACCATGCTAAGATAATGGTGTGAAGAAAATTCCCTCTCTTTCCAGTCAAAATTGAGGGAATTTGCTTTGATCCAAGTATAAACAATAACAGACATAGCAGAAAAAAAAGTTAACAGGTTCTTATAATGCACAATTACAGTAATAATTCTTTACAAGTAGTTTGACAGTTACAAGTATGCACACTGATTTTTTAATGTGAATATATATTTACAAATTTTGGTATTCATTTTATATAATAAATAGATAACATTCTCTATGCTTAATACAAAAAAAACTTAAGAAAATAACAGCACTGAATGATATCAAAGAGGTTTTCTTTGCTATATAAATTTCTCTTGAGAGGTGGCAATTCCACTTAATACTGAAGTCAGACATTCTTGATGGCAGGCATTTGTTGTGAAAATGAGCTTTTAATAAAAGAAGTTTAAAATTCCATAAACAAGATCAATCTTGCAAAACCTTTAATATTGGCAATTTCATCTACTATTAAAATAAATATTTCTTGTGCAGTAAAATAAATATTGCCCTAAATAATTGCAGAAAAGTTAATTTTCTTCTATTCAATTTTAACAATATTATTACAATTTCAATACACCATAGATTTAAATATTTTATATTTCTGCAGCTAATATAAAATATCTATATGCAAAAGGAAAATATTTACTATTGGAGGAAGCAGGATTACTAATGCTACACTAAGTCTATAATATTAAAATCTAAACCTATACCACTAGCCTAGTCATAAAACTAACTAATTCTAAACTTAATCTATAAACCTAACTATAAACTAAATCTAATGAAAAAAAATATGTAAGATCCTGCCTCTTTCAATAAGTATATACATTCAAACAAGAACATTCATTTTATTTACATTATTTATGATAAATCGAACTCACTTTAACACAGAATCGAAATTTTTCCATTTTTGTAATATTACTGCACAAAACATTATAGAGTCCAAAATTTTCTCAAATAGAAATACTTAATGGAATCAAACTTATTCTTTCAATGATTTAACCACAAGAGCAGCAAAAAGAATCTTCATACAGAAAAAATTTTTAAGCTATTTTTAAAGTGATTTATTTACCCCTTTCTTATCTTGAAGTTTTTCGAAAACAATTTTTTGATTAAATCAATCATATAATGTCAAATCAGATTATAATGATTAAATTCATGGTATTGCGTTACATTTATTTTTATCAAAGAATCAAATCTTTGTCAAAAAGTTTACATTTTCTGAAGAAATAAGCTAACTGGAAAGAAAAGTTTTGCACCAGAGCCGCCACTTGTTTTGCGTCAGATCCACTTTTTTTCAGTCAGGACCACCACGCGTTCAGGACTGCAAGACAAAGTATCTCAATTAAAAGAAAATAAACAGTGTTTAAAATCAACACACATACACAAGAAATAAAAGCTTTTAAAACAGTTTCACACGCTTCACACCATTGTTTTAGTTCATTTAAAAACAAGTGTTAATGTGTGAAACGTGTGTATCTGATAAAATTATTATTTATTCTTACATCCGCACTTCGTAATAGTAAAACAGATAATTGTGAGAGAGATAGAAAAATTGCAGGTTATTTATTGACGCGTCCTGCATATTCCGTACTAAATTATTTCTTATTTTTGAACTATTCTTAAAATGTATAGTCATGTTATTTTAATTAAATATGATTAGAGTTCAGAAAAACACGAAGCAGTCTTTTGCTGGTGACATTAAGGAATAAATTGGGCATTCCTTTTTTAAGCCAATCTAGAAAAGTGTACGAAATCTACAAGTTTAATGCTCCATTTTCTCATTCGAATTGCCAAGCAGTACCCAAGAAATTCTGTATTGAGACATTTATGGTTAGTTACTTTTTTATTCAAATGTCTCTCTCTACATACAATCACTAACCAAACAGCAGCCATGGATGCATATGGAAGAGATTTGTTCCATGTAATCCTTATGGGTCGGAAATTAGTTATTGCATCATACTGATAAATCCTGTCTGCATTTATAACAAGATATACATTGAATTTTAAGAATAGTACATTAAAAAAATAGTAAAATTAGTAAAATTTCAAATGAAACTTAATGCACTGAAAGCTAAACCTGATATTATTTTATCAAAGATTTCTGTGCAATTATTTTGTTAACTTGCCTACTTGCCTATTTTTATTGGAAAAGTAGAATGAGAATTATTAAAAAACGAGAGAATTGAGAATTTAATGTAAATTTATTACACCCAACCACAAATTCCACATCGTAATGGCACTAAATGTGAGCATTTACACAATTAAAAATGCCATTCTTGAAAATTTTTAATATGAATCTAACTTTTAAAAGGAAAAAATAATTCTAATTTTTATGATGAGAAAATACTTAACTGCATCGATCATTTATAGAACATGAAATGATTACTAAAATAGATTTATAATTTTAATAACAGATTTTATCTCTCAAATTATGTATAAGAATTTTGCTATCTATTTGTTGAGATATGAGTTCTAAATTTTGCTCATCCTAATTTAGGTCATCAACATTAGGAATAATTGTGTACTACTTTCATAAAAATAAATTTATAACAAGAGCAAAAATTAACAAAGAAGCTGATGAGATAAAACTGACATTTTTAAATAACTCTGAATATTCCAGTTTGTAGTACAAAAAAGTAACTACACAGGCCAGGGTTATTTCTTTTCTAGTATTTAGTTGTTTATTTTACTCCATACAATTACTGAACTTCCCCATAATTTTCTATCTCTAAAGTGATGTGAAGAAAAATACTAATTTATTAAATTATACAGGGTTTCAGCTGCTTTTAATTTTGCTTAATTCAAGAGTCAGAAAATGGAAACATTAAATATTTTTCTTAAAACTAAGATTAGATTGAACCATAGCAAATAAATTTTATGGAATATTAATGAGAATTTGTGTTTCTCAGATTCCATCTCACAATAATTGTTTTTATAAGTACATTTTGATTGATCTGAAAATTTAAAATCTGGCCTAAAATTTTGTAAGTTATAAAATTTTTAAAATTTGGTACTAAAGAGTTTCACAAGTTTTAAACATAAAAATCTTCACCCTATTTTTCAGAACGTTTTAATTTTTTTTAACACTAATGTACATTTTTTAAAGTGTTACTCCCTACCCATTATCATTAGAGTTATATAAAATGATATTTGGTTCAATACTAATTGTTCTGGGTTAGAAAGAAAATATCCCAATTTATATAGTAAAGGAGAGTTTGCTTACTTTTCAGTATTTGCACATAACACAATTTATCCTTCCCTATCTTACAATAAAGTGACGACTTAAATTTGACATTTGATATTAATTTGTAAATTTTTACAGATTTTTTCTCTCTAATTATTAATTAAAATACTGAATAAAAATTTAAATTTTCAATTGGATTTTGGAAACAGGGTGGCCACACATTCAACATTAAGTTTAGTGAGACAAAACTTCTGTTGATTATTATTTACACAAGACATTTTTTCTTAAAACTAATGAATTTACAGGTAGAACAGAAAATGCTTTATTGAGATAATCATTATTCTTTACATTACTGATTCTATAAAACAATTAATTTTAGAATTTTATTAAACATCTTCATTAGATTCTTATCATTAATTTATTGAGTATTTCAAAATGTGAATAACAACTTCTTTTTAAATAAATATAAATATTGAAAACAAAATAAATACAACTATTAAATAATGTTTAAGGTTTTTATCAAGTAACAGTAGGGGGAAAAGTAGTTGTAAAATACTTCCGAACATCAGAATATTTTTTCATCAGATAATATTGCCACAACATCAGATGTACTATTTCCAATGATTAAATCACAAAATTCTTTTTGATTATCAAAAGAATGCTAATCCACTTCAAACAAAAGTGCATTTCGAATCATGGATGGATTAACAAACTCTAACCAAAAATATGTTCCCTATGGCAAAGTCGTACTTTCATTTTCATGGTGCTCTGATTAAAACGAAAGACGTTCCCAATCGACTTAATTCGCATAGCGTAGCGAGCTTGGCTTGTTCAATTGTCATTAGTAAACAACAACAACAAAACTGTAGTTTGTGTGATACTATTGTTTTGTGCTGCAAATCTTGTAAATGTGTAAACAACGAAAATATCTTAATTTTTTCCATATAAAATTTCTGGATTAATCAGTTCCATTTTTATTCATATAAGAGAATTTTATTTTAAAATAAAGTTATTTCCAAGTTATTTGTGAATTTTATGGTAATTTTTTTATCTGTTAATTCAAGGAGATTTCAAAAGACTAATCTCATGAAATACACCTCATTCAATTTTGTGGAATACAACGTAATTCGCTGTGCCCTTTACGAGTCCTAATTGTTATACAGGTTGTCAAAGTCGTGTCTGCTAACGAAAGGGGTAATAATAATAATATTAACAAAACAAATAAGTTTGTTCTACTCGAAATTAAAAGTTCAATGAATATTTTTTCCACTGGACACCTCTGGATGTGATAGTTATTGAAAAATTGAAAATAAAAAAAATTTTTGGTGAAATTTTAGTGTTCTGAAATATTATTTGACATACGATATAATTTCTCATAAAAAAAATTAAAATTATCTAATTTCACAAGCAATATTTCGTTAAAAATTTTAATTTCCTTTTATAATAAAAAATGCGAAAATTTTATCTTACTTTGATTACAATAACAAAGTAAATAATTCCTCGCAAAAAAAGAAAATTTCATCAAACTGAAAATTTATTAATGAAAACTTGTAAAAAATTTAATTTGCTAATAGCATCAGAAACATCAGATTTTACTACGTTATCCAGAAGGGTTATAGTAACATCAGTTTCAGTTGTTACTGACATTTTGTGAAATTATTATCCATCGTCTCAAAATAAAGAATTAAATTTAAAAAAAAGGTTTGTATTTTTTTAACCCGGGTTTTATTGTAGTCTTTTAATCTTACTCGTGAGAAAATTCCAGCTGAAATGTGTTTCCAATTAGCCATCCTCTTTGTTCAAAATATTGTGCATGGCGCCAGACTAACCTTCAACGGAAGGGTGAAATTTTCTCAAAATACAGTTGCAGTTACACCCTGTCTTCCTGGAATCGAAATGGAGACGGATCGAGAATTAATTACTTCCAAATTCTAGGAAAATACAAACTTTCTTTCCTTTTTATAGTTCACATGGTTAGCATTTCATTTTTTTCCCAAACATTCCTTCGCCGGAGACAAAAATTTAAATTTTTGAAAATCTGGAGTATCCACATTTAAAATATTATTGCAATAAAAGTTACATTTTCTGTCTGCTATGTACTCTTTCCACTGGTATATTTAATACATAAATTTACCGTATAAAAATATACTAATATGCTTGTAGAGTTTTGAAAATTAAATACCAAATTACTTAAAACTCTCTCTCTTAAAACTATTCATTGAAAATTAATTTACTTAAACTTTAAGCGTTTTTATTCGGTGAAATAATTTTTATTTGACTTGTAATTTTGTTGGCTAAGCATTAGCATCTTATATAGAAAAATTCTTTTTTCACAAATGGTAAGATTTCAAAATCTATGAATGTTTTCTTTGGTGTATGCTTATAAGTATACAAAATATATTTCTGAATTAATTAGTTCAATTTATATAAAAATAAATCTTTCAACTTAAAAAAAAGACATATTTCTCGTTTTGCTTTGTAATTTTTTTAAAAATAAGCTAGTCTTAAATGATAAATTAATTTATTGAAAGAATAAAGAAATTTTATACCACTGCATGAGAGAACAGTACTTCCAAAATGATTATCAACCCAGCATCTCATCAGAAACTGTGTGTGACTGGTATGGTTTTTGCCGAGAAGTGGCAGAAATACATGCTAGTCATAATTATCGGCAACTTGGTGGTGCAGGTAAGTTAACATTTTATTTATATATTTATATATAAAAATTTCTTATCAGATTTGTAATTCTTTTATTTTTTTTATATTTGTTTAATTTTCTGATAAAACCTTAAAATTTGATTGTCAATAAGCTGGTTATATTATTATATGTAAATTATTTTGTATTATAATATTCAAAATTGTTCTAGGTAAAACAATTATGATTGATGAGACTTTCTCACTAGGAGGAAATATAATAAGGGCAAAATTACTTCTAATCAAACAACAACTGTTTTTGGTAAGGATGGATTTATTTATTGTAGATAATATATGAATATCTATGATTACTTCTACGCGATGAACAAAATTTATTGCTAATTCTGTTCATCATCATAAAAACATTAAATAAGTAAATTCGTTTCTTTTATGAATGTATTGTCGGGAAGATAGAGAGGGTTTGTTTTTTGTTACTGGGGGTAAAAGCAAGAAGGATTTATGGCCTCTTGTTAAAAAGTAAATAGCTTCTGCAAAATTTTATTTAGAAATTAGCATGCAGTTAAAATATATTATAAGTTATTTTTGATATAATATCAAATATAATATTTTTCAATTTAGGTACTGTCATTCAGATACTTCAATCATATGCAGTGATGAGGTGGCGCAATACAAGGGGATAAGAGCCCTTTTTAATAACGCCGTACACAAGCGTACTAATCACTCTAAAGGTGAATTTGTATGGAAAGATGATCCCCAAAATACTATAAACCCGCTAGAACCGGTATTTA
This sequence comes from Latrodectus hesperus, assembly GCA_037975125.1. NCBI lineage: Eukaryota > Metazoa > Arthropoda > Arachnida > Araneae > Theridiidae > Latrodectus > Latrodectus hesperus. The sequence goes on from JAJQOW010000082.1 coordinate 110,505, forward strand.
AAAGATGCATTGAAAAGCCAAAGAAGTATGCAAAAATTAATTATGCTGATATTTTAAACATGTACTTTCCTCAGAACTTAACACTAATTTTTATTTTGTAGAAGATCTGGTAAATGAATACATAGCTTTACATTTCTATAGACGGATGAGACTTAATAAATTAAGTTATGATGAACAGGTACAGCAGTTTTTAGAAGACATTGCTGCTGTTTATCCTGGTAAAAGTTGCATTAATTTAATAATATTTCTGTAACTTCTGTTGATTACAATGCTATTTTTTACTATATACTTTTGCTTTTTCTTTATAGGATATAAAAATGGCATTAAAAAAGAAGGGTTAAAAATAGTGGAATTGGAGATTCCGACCCCTGAATCTGAGGATATTGAGCACCTAATGCCAAAAGCCAAAAGAGCTAAGGTAGATAGTGTTCAATTGTCTGATAATGATGAGGTCAGATTCATTGAATTCAATGACCCTGAATGGGAAATTGGTATGGAATAGTCGGAAAATTGTTTTAAGTGTAGCATGTCACTTTAAAAAATATGCAGTGGAGCTCCCAACTTAAAAAAGCAGGAGCAACATGGTGAGGGGGGTCCACGTTCTCTTGCTCTGGAAACTTTTTCAAAGGTTACTGACGACTCACCACCAAATGAGACAAAACCACTCAATCAGAATAATAAATAAAAATTAATATCAGTCTTTCTATAATGCTCAAATATTAACATGAATACTTGAAAACAACTAATCGAAACAAACAATTTAATCTAATAATTTAATACATTGTCATTTAATGAGAAAAAAATTAATATTGTTAAAAACAATAATTTTATATGCACAAATTATAAGGTTCATGGTTAAGGAAATTTCATAATGAAAATATATTAATAACTGTTTTAAAACACACACATAATTAAAATATTATTTATACTTTGAAAATTCTATGATATCCTCAAAAAATTAGAAAAAGTAATGTAGTGATGAAAAAAAAGAGTCAGTTTGCTGATGGCAAACGTGTTAACTTTTTGAAGTAAATAAGAAGAAATCTAATTAAAACATAATTTCAAAATAAATTTAAACTGTTTTGATATAAATATTTTTGAAATCATATATATAATTAATTAAAAAAAAACATTTTAAGTGTAAATGAGGCCGTATTTAGTTTTTACATTGCCCATAATTTCTGTTTTCAATCCTAAATTCAGTTAAATATATCACCATTGAAAAAAATTATTGTTATTAAGAAAATAACATGCAAATATATGTCACTTGTAGAATAATTCTTTTCTAGAAGATAAATTTTATCCTACTCATATCTCACAAAAATACTAATTTTTATTTTTTATAATTTATTGAGCTTATCAGAGAAATGGAATAGTGATTATTTTCGATAAACTAACACAATAGATCATATTTTCTATTAATTGTTAACTGGAATCATTTTCAGCACTTGATGGTATTTCATAAAAGTTTAACTCAAGAATATTATTACAAAATTTTTCAAGAATTTAAAAATTGACTCTTCTAATACTGTAATGTCTTCAATATAGTTTCAAATATTTGTTGCTTCATTCACATTTAATTATGATGTGCATGAATAGTTATGTGACAATATAAAGATAAATTAGTATTAGGATTTTCCCAATCTATTTGATTGCAAAAGAAAATCTATGATGATTATTGGAATAACTGATAAATATTTATTTCTGAAACAAATTCTCAACAATGTACATTTCTAATAATTGCTATGCTGATAATATTGTCTTATTATATAATGGAAAAAGATTAAAAAAATAATTCTTTGCCATTTTGCACTTCAAATATTAAAAGCATTTCATCGGCATTAATAGACATTCATTTACAAATTTAAAAATCAAAAACTATTATTGTTAGTAAAAGTAGCTAACAAAAAAAATTTTTTTATTTGTAAATAACACAAAACACAATAAGTAACTATAAATATGATACAACAAAAACATAGACAACAATATATCATATCTTACATCCAAGCGTACAGGATGTCAAGAACTTAAATAAATACTTTTCTTGTTGGCTTAACTCATTTTTTTAAAACAATGATTTTATTAATGCATTTGGTACCAGTGGTTATGATATTTCAATATTAATACTACGACCTTTAAAAGAAAAAGTTAAGTATAACATAACCACGCGGTTTGGCCATACCAGATGAAAATACATGGCTCGACAATTAACTAAATGATAGGTAAATGGAAATAATTGTTATATCCTCATTAAAACCTTTCCCTGTGACTAATAATTACAACCCATTGGGAGTCAAAACAAATAAATTGGTGGTGAGCACCTGGAGCACAGACTCGGTCATCCAAAGTGGCGATCAGCCTCCCTTGAGAAATTTTGAGTACGAATACCGCAAGAAGTTAAACTGCTTTTCCCACATCTGGTAATAGTTTAAATTCGATCAACAAACTAGGGGAGATAACACTTTTCCAGGAACCAGAATATCTCCTGTCAATAAAGTAAGCAATTATAAAATGATCTATCCAGACACAGATGTTGTTTGCGTTTTACCCAGTTCATGGGAATTTGAAGGATATCTATTTTGGTGCTCTCCCTCAATAAATAGTAATATAATATAAACTCATAATGAGATTATAATGCAAATAATAAAAGCACTTTCCTTAAAATATTTCAAGTTGTAGATAATTCTGAAGATTTAGGTTATGCTTTTAAATTTGAAACAATAAAAATCGAATAAAAAACAATCAGAACTCTAGAATTGGATTCAGAAATGTGACAGGAGAATAATAAGACTTGCTATAATTTATAAATAATTTAAAAAGATTATTTATTTTACATATTAATATAATTATTTTCAAAAATGTATATTTTTCAGCAGTGAATGATGTTAATATATATTATATATATAGATTAAATGTATTTATAAATAACAGTGAGTTAGGATCTTCTTCTTCTTCTTAGAATTGGGTTTGTATGTCATTGGGCACCTCTGCTTTTATCAGCATTTTGTACCATTAACTCCAAACCCAATGTTTTCTAGTTCCAGTTGCTCGGGTCACCCACTTTATTAATAAAGTCCTATAACCCTTTAATGGAGTCTAGGTGTAACTCTCTGGTATGGATGATGCCTAAAGAGGTTAATCTAGGGAGAGCAAGAGCCTCGCATTCATAAATGATATGCTCTGCCGTTTCCTCTTGCGTATGACATTTCCAGCAGATAGGGTCTTGCTGAAACAGTCCCATCTGGTCAGAGAGTCAGTCATACTAGGGATAGCTTCCTGACTTTCACCAGAAGATGGCTTATAGGTCATTTCTACCTCAAGTGAAGGATTCATTACTGCCAATTTACAAGACTGCCTCTGAGTTCCCTTGTCTTTTTCAGCAAGGTCTACTTCAAAGGCATCACCTGCAGATGCAGAAAGGTTTGTTATTTCTTGTGTCTTTTCAGCCACAAGATAAATTTATAAGCTCAGGTAATATAAGTCCACCCAGCATTGCCTGAGATACTGGGCAAGGCAAATTACTCTAGAAGTTTGCCAGGCAACTAGAGGCTCCGTTAAGACACCAATACCGCGGTGCCAATTAGCCCTAGGCACGGATCGCATAACACCAGGGTTTACGGGAGCTGGTTCACGGCCTCTGATTCTATATTCAAGGCTATCCTGTCATTCCTACAGGACGTTCGGTGATCCACCACATACCGACGCGTCTGGTAGCTGCTCAGGCCCCAGGGTGAGTTAGGATAAATTAATATGTTATGCATACATTTCATTTGCCATTAATGGTGAAATTGATTAATTACTTCATCAGTGTTGATCACGACAATTTTTTCAAATTCGCCGCTTGAAAATGCTAAGTCACTCCAATAATTTTGTCCCATGGTTGATCGTACATGTCAGAATTAATTTTAATTTACTGAACGAATGTTCACAGCTAACAATTGACGTTGAAATAGTAAAAATTGTTTGTACACTCATAATTTTAATAACATCTTCACCATACTAGATTATGCAAGTTAAAAGCTTCAATGGAGTTTAAGATTTAATTTCTTTGGAGCATTGAATTATATACTTATATATTTTTTATAATAAAATCATAAATATTCTCAGCCAAAACATGTAAATTTGTAATATTTTTTATTTTTCAAAAACTGATACACCCAGCATTTAAGTTTTCTATTGACTAAAATTCTTATTGGGAATTAGACTTTTAATTGTTGTTCCCGATCTAATTAGACCTCGTGTAAAAAAGATCGTTCAAGGACAAACAAACCAATACAGGGTGATATTGCAAACTTGTCTGGTATAGGGAAGAAACGCCCAATTGTAGCATTTCATCTTTCTGTACTATAGCCATATTATTTGGTTGTTTTTTAGTTTTAAATCTTCGTCTAAGTTTGGCTATAATGACCTTACCCAGAAAAAGGTATTCATACTAGACAAGAGTTTTAACATTCTTAGCTCATGATTATGAGAAATTTTCTCAGTCGTTTACTTTACCAATGATGAATTTCTACTTATTTTTAATTTTTAATAGGACATTCTTACGATTTTAAAATATATTTTTTTTCAAAAGAGCTTGTTTTTGTTTTTTCATATTGTTTTACGCAATGGCATATTTTCTTTTTGATTCAATAATTTATACATTAAGATCTTTTTAATTTTTTACAGTGCAGAATCGGCATAAATCGAACATAATTTTTTACAATAATTTTGCCCGATTTCATTATATTCCTCAAGAATGATTTCGCTAAAACCGGTTTTTGTTATAAATTTTAATAATTAAAAATAGATTTTAAATAAGTAAATGTAATGAATACGTGTTGGACAGAAAATAAAATTCGATATTTTTTTGTTCCAAAAATCAAGATTTTTAAAAATCTAAATTTTCGAACCAAGTTCATCTTTTTTAACAAAACCATATTACTTAAGAATATTTAATCCTTGTGATCTCTGAGATTTTAATTAATTTTACATTAAATCTAATTTTAATTTAAAAATTGAATAGCTTGCTCGTAGAATTATCATTTTAAATACTTATATACTTTTATAAATGATAGACAAAAAATGGAAAATCTTAGTTTTAAAAACTATGTTTTTATGTAAATAAAATAATATAGGTTACATCAATTTTTGTTGAACGTTAAAAAATAACTTTGTAAAATTAATTTAATTCGATCAAACTTGATTTTAAAATGAATCATAAAACTTTAAATAAAATTTTAACATCCACAACTGTAATTAATATATTTAAATTCTTCTTCATAATGTGGGTTCTTCTCTTTGATTATTGGAAATAATCGCACACACATTTAAAGTTTAAATGATTTAATTATGGTTTTGGACAGAATAAGACATTAAAGTTATGTACATATTTACAATATTAAATCTCGATCTAACATCTTAGTTAGTTATAATTCAAATCAAGTTCAATATCCCTTCGCGTCTTCACACATCATCGCGTCTTTTCTCGTCCATCACCTCGTCGTTCTCCTTCCCTTCTCCTCTGTGTGTCCGGCGGCAAGCATGTGAGTGGCCTTCTGGTGGCGCTTTCAATCCCACAATCGGCCATCCTGATGACACTAGCTGATCTCAATTCGTCTGGAATCAGAATTTCCTGAAATAAAAATGAATAGGAGCAGTAACATGTTCAAGAAAAATCTTTAAACAGTGTTGTCAATTCTCATCTTATTCGTCTTTTCAACTCTCATCCAAATCATCGTCGTTGTTCCTTGAATCTGAGATTCCGTCGTGGAGGACTCCTTCATCATCATCTGGTTAGAGAATCGGTAGCTGCATCTTCACTCTCGTCATTGGCCATCTTCAAAAGGAAACGTCTTGAACACATCTCAGTTACAATTCTTTTTTAAACAATTAAAAGGTAACAGTCTGAAATAAAAAGTTTTAGTCTTAAAAAATAGCAATTCTGTGGGTAAAAAAGTCAAAATCAGGAGTTGGTCATCATCGGTGTCTTCTTTTCTTCTTTCAGCACATTTTAAGTTACATCGGGCCAAGGCTTCATGTACTCAGCACAAGTACTGGTAATCAGGGGACCTTCGGTGAAACCAATTTTTTGAACATCGTAGGTGTCATTGCTCTTAACTTTTATTATTTTGTAGGGGCCTAAATATTTGGGTTTTAACTTGAGACCTGGACCTTGTTGTATACGTTTAGTAGCAACAATATCATTTAATTTGAATTTTCTTGCTTGTTTTCTTCTTAAGTTATAGGTTTTGCGAATTTCATTTTGAACTTTTAAAATTTGTTTTTTAGCTTCTTTTCTAAGGTTATCACGATTAATGAAATCTATTCGCATTTCTGTATCTAAGATATCTTTAATTTTAACATCAATTTTTTTGTTTCATTTTTGTACCAAAAAACAGTTTAAATGGTGTTGTGTTAATACTTCTGTGAAAAGTTGAGTTTATAACCTGTAGTACATTACTAACATGCAAATACCATTTAGCTGGGTTGTCTATCGACAGTTTAGACAGAACAGAAATTATACTGGAGTTAAGGCGCTCTACTTGACCATTAGCTCTAGGTAAACCGGTGGTTACACAAATATGTTTAATATCTTCACGGCGACAATATTCTTCGAAATCATTTGAAGTAAATACAGAAACTTTATCCGAAATTATGCAAGAGGGGTTACCGAAAACAGTCTTTTGGAGTTCTAACTTCGAAATTACTTCAGAAATGTCAGTAGATTTAGTTGGGTAAAGCCATATAAATTTGGTAAAACTATCGATCACATCAAATATATATTTATGTCTCTTATGAGTACTTTCTAATGGACCTAAATGATCTACATGATATGTGTGTAAAGGAGTGTCGTCTTTTTCGATTCGATGTAATTCTCCTTCTTGTTTACCTCTTTTTCGATTGCTTAAAATACACGGTATACAATAAGATATACATCTCTCGATTTTTTGTTTAACTTGAGGAATGTAAAAGTTAGAATTTAAACTATCTTCTGTTCTTTTAACTGCAAAATGACCTTTCTCGTGTGCAGATTTAATTATACTCATTTGCATTTCGTCTGGGACTACTAACAGTTCATTACCATTAACATATTTATAAAGAACATCGTTTTTGAGTAAATAATCATCATGAGGTTTTTGCTTTAACATCTCTTTAATTGTTTTGATATGTTCATCTGTGTTTTGTGCTTGAATTATTTTTAGTGTTAAACTATCTTGAGCTATCATACAAATTGGATTTCTGCTTAAAGCATCGACATGTCGCATATTAGAACTTTTTCTCTGTTCAATTGTCTATTCCAATGAGAAACTTAAAAACAGAAACGGAATTAACTGGTTTTCAGTCAGCCAGCAACTGTTCAAAAAAGAGCTAGCTAATTCTCGTTTCGGGAACCGCCTCCCAATTCTCAATCCTTCGAAAGTATTCCGTACAGATTAGATAAAGTACACAAAACAGCAAAACACTATCCAGAACGTAGGCTAAAAGCGTAAATTCGTTTCTTTCGATAAATGTTAGCTTAAATCCATATGTTTGCTATTACTCTTCTTGATTTTTGCTTGACTAATTTACTTTGAAAAATCATTTGTTCAATATATGATGAAATTTTTTTTTGATGAATTCTCCATAAAATCCACAGTTGCATTATTAATATAAATCCAAATTAATGACGTGTAACTGGCATTTTATTTATGCACTCCTATTTAATTCTCTGCCAAAATGCATGAATGTTAGTCTTGATTACGCGTTTTAAGGGGACAGTGGACTTTCAAAACTCTAATTTTTTTAAATTTTTAGCCAAATTTCTTGAAATTTGGCACAAATATTGAGCTTATATGTTTAATTAAATTGTAAAATTTCAAGTTAAAATATAAAGTGATTTATGGCAATAAATGTAATTATAATATCCGATAAATGTTCAATACTAAAGAACCCCCTGCGTCTTAAATATGAAAATATTCTTTCAAATTTCATAAATAATAATATTTACATATACGAGATTTACTCTGAAATTTTTGAGATACGCGCAGACGATTGATAACAAAATAAAAATAACTGTTTAATTTTAAAGTACAAAGTATTTTAACACAGGAGACGGTTTTTTACTGACTTACTTCAACTTGTTTAGCGTGGAATAAATTTTAAACAGAGGAGAAAATGGAGTTGACGCGAGAACATTTTCGCGCTATGATTTTCTACGATTGTAAAGCAGGATTAAATCAAGAAGAATGCTTTCAACGGTTGCAATTAGCATTGGGTGATGATTCTCCAGCTCGTTATACTGTATTCAGATGGTTTAAAGAATTTAGAAGAGGTCGCAATTTTCTTCAGGATGAAGAACACACAGGAAGGCCACCGTCGGCAGTCATCCCGGATAATGTGTCTGCCATACGAAAAATGTTAATGGATGATAATCGCTGTACCTATCAAATGATACAGAAGGAACTTAACATTGGATCTGCAGCCATACAGAAAATCATTCATGAAGAATTACACATGAAAAAAGTAGTTTGCCATTGGGTTCCCCATAATCTAACTGAGCATCAAAAAGAGGAGCGTGTCAGAATCAGTAAAGAAACTTTTAATATGGTGAATGATGGTGGCGACCACATCATTTCTAAAATTTTAACAGGTCATGAAACGTATATACCATTTTTTGACGTTCCAACACGTTAAAAAAGCAAAGTATGGGTCTTTGAAGATGATCCGACGATAACAATGGTGAAAAAAAAAACGCGCACTGAAAAAAGGGATGTATGCCGTTTTCTTCCGAAGTACGGGATGGGTCAAAGCCATCAAGTTGGAAGGACAGAAAACAGTAACAGCAAACTGGTATACCCCTAAATGTCTTCCAGAAATTCTACAAGAACTGAATGTTAGGGGACTAATGCTTCATTATGATAATGCATCTTCACATACAGCCGGATTAACAGTTGAATTTCTTAAACAACTGTTAATCCGGCAACAAAATAAAGTGATCGAACATCCGCCGTATTCACAACTATGTGCAACTTTTGGCTATTCTTTAATCTAAAAAAGAACTTACGTGGACGTCGTTTTCATTCAGAAGAAGAGATTGATGTGGCTATAAAAGCATTTTTTTAATCTATTTGAAAAAATGAATGGCTTGAGGCATTTAATCTGTGGAAAATTCGTCTACAAAAGTGCATTGATGCTGGAGGAGACTGCTTTGAATACACCTAAAATTTTGTAAGCGTAACTTTAAAAACCTAGTTGTATCTCAAAAATTTCAAAGTGACCCTCGTATATGAAGCGATCTATAAAAATAACACTTTAAAAATTACATTTGTTGAGTAAAATTTTTTAAATACACTACTGGCCATTAAAATTGCTACACCAAGAAAGCGGCACACCACACACGTGAAATTTGCATGACAGTAGCGACATCTACAATGTGTATAAAACCAGAGATTTGACAGCAGTTTTCTCATACTCAATTTCCGTTTCAACGTTGTTTTCGGCAAAGAAAGTCGTTGTAATGCCTCGTGTAAGAAGAAGAAATGGCTATCAGCACGTGTCTGACTTTGATGGAGGAAGGATTATAGCCTACCGGGATTGCGGTTTATCGTACCGCAATATTGCTGCTCGCGTCGGTGGAGACCCCATGACTGTTAGCAGAATATGGAATCGATGGGTTCAGGACAATCATACGGAACGTCATGCAGGATCTCAGCGATCCCCCATCACTAACAGCAGAGAAGACAGACATCTTATCCGCATGGTCACCAGTGATTGTACAGCCACGTCACGAACCCTGAGTCGAGAAATGGAGTCATTTGCAAGGCTACAAGTTTCGGCTCGAACAGTTCGATGACGTTTGCAGCAGCATGGATTGTCTGCACGGCGACCAGGGCTTCGGCTACCATTGACGCTGCCTTACAGACAGGAGCGCCTTCAATGGTGTGATCAGCGACGAACCTGGACGCGGGAATGGCATCACGTCATCTTCACAGATGAATCTCGGTTCTGTATACAGGACCATGATGGCCGCATCCGTGTTTGGAGGCATCGTAGAGAACGCGCATTGCCAGTTTGCATTGGACATCACCATACTGGCCCATCTGCTGGAGTGATGGTATAGGGTGCCATTGGATACCCGTCTCGATCACTTCTTGTTCGCATTACCGGCACTTTGAACAGCAACCGTTACATTTCCGATGTGTTAAGGTCCGTAGCTCTGCCCTATCTTCGAGGCCTCCCTAATGCTTTGTTTCAACAGGATAATGCACGACCGCATGTTGCCCGTACTATTCTGAACTTCCTTGATACAGAACAGGTTCGACTGTTACCCTGGCCAGCACGTTCTCCTTATCTGTCTCCAATTGAGAACGTGTGGTCAACGGTTGCCGAGCGATTGGCACGCCATCACTCACCATCCACTACTGTCGATGAACTGGGGCATAGTGTTGAAGCTGCATGGACTGAGATCCCCGTACTAGCCATACAATCTCTGTTTGACTCCATGCCTAGGCGGATAAACGCTGTTATTTCAGCCAGAGGTGGCTGCGCTAGGTACTGATTTATCAAGATCTTTACATCCTAATTTCCTGTAAATCTAATCACTTGTTCTTTCCACTATAATGTATGTGTCCAATAAATATAGTTCTGTTATTTGCATTCCTTCTTGGTGTAGCAATTTTAATGGCCAGTAGTGTACATAGTACAAAATTTTTCATAAAAAAAATCACATCAACATTAATTTTAGACCTTAAATTTAATTCTATGTAAAGTTATAACCAATTCTTTTAGGAACATTTGAAGAAAACATCATAACGAACTCTAGCAAATGCCATGTACATGGGTTACAAAATTAGTGCGCTTGGAGCACACATTTTAAGTTCACATATTTATCAAAAAATATAAATCTGAGAAAAACAGTATTTTAAATCATTGAGGTATTTGAGACAATAATTTCTTATTTAAATAGCATTAAATTGATTTTTATTGAATTTTTTATAAAAGTAAGTTTCATTATTTACAAAGAAACCTAAAATGTTATTTAAAATAAATTTAATTAATTAAATCTTACATATTACATTTTTAAATTTTTTCGAACATAAGAAAAATTAAATATTACATAGAAAGCATACTTTATTAATTTTAAAATTCTAGATAAATACAAAATTGTAAACATAATAAAAAGTGATAGATTTTAAAAATTATTTTACAAACAAAGTTATTGGAAAAAAAGTAATAGAAAAACATATATTCATATTTATTATATGCGAAACATTTTTACTTTCTGATTTTACTACATACATATTTATTTCTTGCAGTTGAATATTAATGTTCTAAAATTTTAAAGACATACATCTTAAATTTTTTAAATTAATATTTTTTTAAATTCTTCAACACTGTAGGCAATATCTTTTGGATTTTGCTTTAATTTTCTATATTTTTTTGACTTTTGTTGCAGTTTATAAATATCTGATGACCTTCAATTTTTTTGTGAGATTCTTGTTGCATCATTTTTGTTTGCAAGTTTTAAAGTGTGATCAGACAACACTCCTGCATGTAGTTTTGTTGTATTTAAAACTCCAAAATTAAACTCGCTGATGGCTAGAGTTACTGCATACTCAAGTCTGTTTTTAGATACAAATGTCTTTCGAGCATATTTTCCATATACAGCTGTGAAGACTTTTATTTGCATTTTGAGTTTTTGCAGAAGCACAACAAAGAATTTCATTAGAGGCTAGTCTTTGGTACACTGGTAGTATCTTCTCGACAACGTTTTCTGAAAGTTTAGTCTTCATCAGTGAGTGACTTTGTGGTATTTCATTGCATGCCACAGCTTTTTGATAAAAGCACCATGATAAACGTCCCGTGGGACATTTCTTATGTTGAGGCTTTTTATCTGTAGATATACAGTGATAAAGAGTCGCCAGAATTGAAGTTTTCATCTTTTGAATATCGGGTGCATAATCTTTTATAGCTTTCCGATAAAAAGTTTGGAGTTTTACAACAGTTTCTTTCTTTAAATTGCCTTGCTTTCGACCACTAAGTGTGACGCCTTTCACTCTCCATTCTTTTATAACATTACGAAGTGCTGTTCCAAGTCTTTTCGCAGCATGATTAATACATTCTTCTTTAACAATTCGAATATCACTATATTTTCTCTTCGTTTAAATGCATAAATGTTTTGGAATCACCATCACATATAATTGTGTACAACATATTATGTGAACGTTTCCAAATTCGTGATGCAGCAGCCATTTCTATGCTCCCAGATGATCCGCTGAAGTTTTTTTGGCAGTTTCTCTGTCCTTTCTAAATGTGGCATTCAGCACTGTCTTCCCCGAGATCTCGAGATGCAACTATACACTCCGAACAGAACTTCGTCATGTGATTTCAAAGTCAACTACTAAACCTGTGAGGGAATCCATGGCAATTCCAATACCATATAAAGAAGTATGACATCTTTTCTGCCAAGTTCCATCATAGGACACAAAAATATGTAACTAATCCTTAGGATTTAAATTTGAATTTGATTCCAAATATGCTTTCCTAACGGCACTGTGGCTTACTTTTAACATTTCATCTCGAAATACTTCATTTTTTAAATTAAATTAGAGACATTTAGTGTTTTTATAAAGTGTTTTTTATCCATGTTTGCACAATCCAGGGTTCGAGAGAGCGATTCCATTGCTGCATGGCCTTTTCCAAAGCTAAAAAACTGCCACAACTTTGTTATTGACATCAAATTTTCGTGAATAGGATTCCTTATGGCTAGAAAAAGTGGAGCCAAAATTTTCTTTGCAAGATTTGCAGAACATTTCTAGTTTTACTGAAAAACTATAATTTTCCTGAGTGGATACATCTAAAGAGCAGTCACCACAATTACTGCATGACAAATTCCTTAGAAGACTGAAGAAGCAGTTTTTATTCACTAGAATATATTCATTTCCACATGCTGGAGGAATATCATTACGTAAATGGACAGATTCTGGAGCATTTACATTTATAAAAGAAAATTTTTAGTCAACTGTTTCTTTTGGTACAGCTTCCTCATCAAATTTTGATTGTCTTTTACGAGCTGAATCAATTGCAGCGAGTTTTCGTTTCGTTAGTCTGCCCTTAGGCTTCCTGTATCTTGAACTAATTGCATGCATTATGATGGAAATTACAGTGTTCGATTCAAGAGATTATAATTTGAGAAAGTAGTTCTGAAAAGAACTGTTTTGTTAACACTGAACAGCAAACAGAAATGTATTTCAAAATCAAAAAAGAAATCAAGCGGGGAAATCAAAATAATGATAGCTGTGGAAGATCAACAAGATTAGTGTTGCCAGACGACATCATACAAATAATAAAAACTAAATAATTTTGATGTGGCTTAAGTATAGCCCATTCTAAAACAAGAATTCAGTAAATACTAATTTGAAGAATAAATATTTGCATGCTATGAGATGATAGGAAATGGGCGTGGCCGTTTGTTTACTAAATAAATACCTTATTTTTTTCAAGTTTTAATAGTGTAAGTCAAACAATTATTAGCCCAAATATAATATTTGAATCTTATTACATTCTAGAAATTCATATATTTCATTAGAAATTAGTTAATTCAAATATACTGTCCTCGTGTTACTTGTTTACGTTTTCGAATAAATGTGAAAAGGGACGCGGCACATTGTTTACTTTAATAAAACATTAATAACTTTGCCTAAATTGACTGAAATCAAAAATTCTTTTTGTAAAATATAGAAAATGATTCATATTTTTTTTATAAACTAAAAAAGAAAACTCGATATTTTTGTCGATTTTTCACATTTTGATAGTTCACTGTCCCCTTAAGCCATATTTCAAATTGCCGACGTGTGCTTGCATTAACTATCACTGCAGAGCAATACTAAAATACTATATTTTTGTATTAAATTTTAATACAAAAAATAAAATAAATACAGAGTCAATTTGTAAAGTTCACACACACAATTATGAGTTATTTTGATACTCCTCTTTTCTGAAAAAATGTAATGAAGTTCGAAGATAAATTTCAGAAACTATTTGAAACGAATTTCATAAATATTGAATGATAAATGTTAGAGAATTAATTACCTAACTATTAATTTTGTATGGCATAATTTATATCAATTATAGTTTTTGAACTCAAACATATTGCCTCTTATTACAATTTTAATCATGTGAGACTCCAAAAATCATTACAAAGTGTTCGTTTTTTATACGACTTTAAGCACTTTTAGATTTTCTGAAGAATCAATTATTGCTTCGGAGAAGAAAAATATTTTCAAGTGTTTTAGAACATGTGAATCTTCAGTTTATTTTGCATGTCAGACCGTTATAATAACGTTACAAACTAAATGCTGCTTTATTATTTTTATTCTATTCAATTTCAAGAAATAATTCGTTTTTACTTTTTATGTTAGATTTTTCAGCAAAGCTGGCATCTTAATCGCTTACTCTCACCCCTGTAGTTTAACAGATCCTGAGTTTAATAAATCAGTAAATATTTGCTTCGGTTGATTTCAAATTCATCTAAAATTAGACAGCCTAGCTTGTTGCCAAATGATTAGCATTCTGCACTTCCATTCAACAGCTCGTGGGTTGGATTACCAAGTGGATCTTGCCCAGCTGGCATCCGAATGGTTAGCGCTCTTGTCTTCGGTTCAACAGTTCGTGGGTTCGAATCCCACTTTGGGCATGGATGTTTGTAGTGGTTCGGAATCCACTTTAAGCCGTAGGTCCCGGTCTAATTAGCCCTCGTGTGCAAAAAATGACCGTTGAGCGAAACACAAACCTAAGCCTACCACCTGGAACTTGGATGTTCGTAAAGGTTCATAATCTACTATTTTAACCATTGATCCCGGTCTTATTAGCCCTCTTGTGCAAAAAAAAAAAAAAAAAAAAACACCGCTGAACGACAACTCAACCAAACTACAATTGCAAATCCTTGTGAAATCAGGATTCGTTTGCTTGCCTTGATTTGAACTACTTTTAGAGCTGCAGATCCATCTGCAATAATTACTTTGAAGTGACCCAAATTCTACATTAGAGGAACAACTATTTTAAAATTATGGATTATATATTAGATGATAAAAACTATTATATGTATAATTATTATATAAAGTAATGTCTTGCTTCAATAATAAATTGTAAGGTTTGAAAAATGAATAACTAAATAAAAAGAAGTAAAGCACAATCAGCATGAATAAAAATAATACACGAAAATCAAAACAAAACAAAGATGCAATGTTTCCTGCAAAGCTATTCTAGGCTTCTTACAAGGTAATATAGTTGTACTAATTTCCTAAGTCATTCTAAAAAGCGCTTGCCTTAATACGTCCTTAATATTATGTTTTTGTACTAATCTTCCTTAAGCAATTTAGTCGTAATATTCTGATATTCAAGGAAGAAAATGATCTACTTTTCAATCCTTTCAAAACTGCGGTGGATTCATTTAGTGGTAAATTACATTCCTAGACTAACTGTGGTATTCATTTTATTATATAAAATAAAATTTAGGAGAAAATTAAGTATTTGTGTAGTGTGCCCATATGGTGCGGGTGACTTCTGATTCTCGCTTAAATTGATTTAAAAATTCCCGTATATCTTAAGAAATGCCCAATGGATACATAAATAAATGTTTTCATTTAGTAGCAAATTACATTCCTAGGTTAATTGTGGCCTTTATTTTATTAAATAAAATATAATTTAGGAAAAAAGTGATTTTTTTGGGTACTGCGCTCATATGGTGCATGTGACTTCTGATTCTCGCTTATTTTGATTTCAAAATTCAAGTTTATCTAAAAAAAGTCCCAATAGATATACAAATAAATGGTTTTATTTATTAGCAAATTACATTTTTAGACTAACTTTGGTATTCATTTTATTATATAAAATATAATTTAGCAGACAAATGAGTTTTGTATATTGTTACAATATGGCGCGGGGGACTTCTGATTCTCGCTTAGATTGATTACGAAATTCCCGTATATCCCAAGAAATGCTTAATGGATATACAAATAAATGGTTTCATTTAGTAGCAAATTACATTCCTAGGCTAATTGTGGCATTCATTTTATTACATAAAATATAATTTAGGAGAAAAGAGAATTTTTTGAGTGCTGCGCCCATACGGTGCAAGTGACATCTGATTCTCGCTTATTTAGATTTCAAAATTCCCGCATATCTTAAGAAATGCCCAATGAATATATACAAACAAATGGTTTCATTTAGCAGTAAATAACATTCTTAGACTAATAGTGTTATTCATTTTATAATATAAAGTATAATTTATTAGAAATGTGAGTTTTTGTAAAGTGCGACTATATGGTGCGGGTAACTTGTGATTCTCGCTTATTTCGATTTCAAAATTCCCGTACATCTAAAGAAATGCCCAATGGATATACAAATAAATGGTTTCATTTAGTAGTAAATAACATTCTAAGGTTAAGTGTGGTATTCATTTTATTACATAAAATATAATTTAGAAGAAACGTGAGATTTTGTATAGTGCGACTAATTAGTGTGGGTGACTTCTGATTCTCGCTTCTTTTGATATCAAAATTCCCGTATATCTTAAGAAATGCTTAATGGATAAAAAATTGAATGGTTTCATTTAGAAGCAAATTACATTCTTAGACTGACTGTGGTATTCATTTTATTATATAAAATATAATTTAGGAGAAAAGTGAGTTTTTGTATGGAGCGCCTATATGGTGCGGGTGACTTCTGCATCTCGCTTATATTGATTTAGAAATTCCCGTATATCTTAAGAAATGCCCAATGGATACATAAATAAATGGTTTCATTTAGTAGCAAATTACATTCCTAGGTTAATTGTGGCATTTATTTTATTAAATAAAATATAATTTAGGAAAAAAGTGATTTTTTTGAGTAGTGCACCCATATGGTGCATGTGACATGTGATTCTCGCTTATTTTGATTTTAAAATTCCCGTATATCTCAAGAAATGCCCAATGGATTCACAAATAAATGGTTTCATTTAGTAACAAATTACATTCTTAGACTAACTGTGGTAATAATTTTTTATATAAAATATAATTTAGGAGAAAATTGAGTTTTTGTGTAGTGCGACTATATGGTGCATGTGACTTCTGATTTTCGCTTATTTTGATTTCAAAATTCAAGTTTATCTCAAAAAAGTCCCAATAGATATAGAAATAAATGGTTTCATTTAGTAGTAAATTACATTCTTAG
The DNA here is from genome assembly GCA_037975125.1 of Latrodectus hesperus. Lineage (NCBI taxonomy): Eukaryota > Metazoa > Arthropoda > Arachnida > Araneae > Theridiidae > Latrodectus > Latrodectus hesperus. The sequence goes on from JAJQOW010000082.1 coordinate 127,680, forward strand.
ACTAACTTTGGTAATCATTTTTTTTATATAAAATATAATTTAGCAGAAAAAGAGTTTTTGTTTAGTGCGACAATATGGTGCGGGTGACTTCTGATACTAGCTTAGATTAATTACAAAATTCCCGTATATCTCAAGAAATGCCCAATGGATATACAAATAAATGGTGTCATTTAGTAGTAAATTACATTCTTAGACTAATTGTGCTATTTATTTTATTATATAAAATATAATTTAGGAGAAAAGTGAGTTTTTGAATGGTACGACTATATGGTGCGGGTGCCTTCTGATTCTCGCTTATTTTGATTTCAAAATTCCCGCATATCTCAAAAAATGCCCAATGGATAAAAAAAATAAATGGTTTCATTTAGTAGTAAATAACATTCTTAGGCTAAGTGTGGTATTCATTTTATTATATAAAATATAATTTAACAGAAAAATGAGTTTTTTTATAGTGCGACTATATGATGTCTTCTGATTCTCGCTTATTTTGATTTCAAAATTCCCGTATATCTTAAGAAATATCCATTGGATGCACAAATAAATGGTTTCATTTAGTAGCAAATTAAATTCTTAGACTAACTGTGGAATTCATTTTATTATATAAAATATAATTTAGGAGAAAATTGAGTTTTTGTATTGAGCGACTTATGGTGCGGATGACTTCTGCATCTCACTTATATTGATTTAGAAATTCCCGTATATCTTAAGAAATGCCCAATGGATATACAAATAAATGGTTTCATTTAGTATCAAATTACTTTCTTAGACAAACTTTGGTATTCATTTTATTATATAAAATATAATTTAGCAGACAAATGAGTTTTTGTATAGTGTGACAATATGGCGCGGGTGACTTCTGATTCTCGCTTAGATTGATTACAAAATTCCCGTATATCCCAAGAAATGCCAAATGCATATAGAAAAAAATGGTATCATTTTGTGGTAAATTACATTCTTAAACAAACTGTGCGATTCATTTTATTTTATAAAATATAATTTAGGAGAAAAGTCAGTTTTTGTATGGTACGACTATATGGTACGGTTGACTTCTGATTCTCGCTTATTTTGATTTCAAAATTCCCGTATATCTCAAGAAATTCCCAATGGATTTACATATAAATGGTTTCATTTAGTAGTAAATTATATTCTTAGACTAACAGTGGTATTCATTTTATCATATAAAATATAATTTTGCAGAAAAATGAATTTTTGTATAGTGCGACTATAGGATGTGGGTGACTTCTGATTCTCGCTTATTTTGATTTCAAAATTCCCGTATATTATAAGAAATGCCCAATGGATACACAAATAAATGGTTTCATTTATTAACAAATTACATTCTTAGACTAACTGTGGTATTCATTTTATTATATGAAATATAATTTAGGAGAAAAGAGAGTTTTTTGAGTACTGCGCCCATATGGTGCAAGTGACATCTGATTCTCGCTTATTTTGATTTCAAAATACCTGTTTATCTCAAGAAAGTCGCAATGGATATACAAATAAATGGTTTCATTTAGTAGTAAATTACATTCTTAGACTAACTTTGGTATTCATTTTATTGTATAAAATATAATTTAGCAGACAAATGAGTTTTGTATATTGTTACAATATGGCGCGGGGGACTTCTGATTCTCGCTTAGATTCCTTACAAAATTCCCGTATATCCCAAGAAATGCCCAATGGATATACAAATAAATGGTTTCATTTAGTAGCAAATTACATTCCTAGGCTAATTGTGGCATTCATTTTATTTCATAAAATATAATTTAGGAGAAAAGAGAGGTTTTTGAGTGCTGCGCCCATATGGTGCAAGTGACATCTGATTCTCGCTTATTTAGATTTCAAAATTCCCGCATATCTTAAGAAATGCCCAATGAATATATACAAACAAATGGTTTCATTTAGTAGTAAATAACATTCGTAGACTTATAGTGTTATTCATTTTATTATATAAAGTATAATTTAGGAGAAAAGTGAGTTTTTGAATAGTGCGACTATATGGTGCGGGTAACTTCTGATTCTCGCTTATTTTGATTTTAAATTCCCGTACATCTAAAGAAATGCCCAATGGATATACAAATAAATGGTTTCACTTAGTAGTAAATAACATTCTAAGGTTAAGTGTGGTATTCATTTTATTATATAAAATATAATTTAGAAGAAATGTGAGATTTTGTATAGTGCGACTATATAGTGTGGGTGACTTCTGATTCTCGCTTCTTTTGATATCAAAATTCCCGTATATCTTAAGAAATGCTCAATGGATAAAAAATTGAATGGTTTCATTTAGAAGCAAATTACATTCTTAGACTGACTGTGGTATTCATTTTATTATATAAAATATAATTTAGGAGAAAAGTGAGTTTTTGTATGGAGCGACTATATGGTGCGGGTGACTTCTGCATCTCGCCTATATTGATTTAGAAATTCCCGTATATCTTAAGAAATCCCCAATGGATACATAAATAAATGGTTTAATTTAGTAGCAAATTACATTCCTAGGTTAGTTGTGGCATTCATTTTATTATATAAAATATAATTTAGGAAAAATGTGATTTTTTTGTGTACTGCGCTCATATGGTGCATATGACTTCTGATTCTCGCTTATTTTGATTTCAAAATTCCTGTTTATCTCAAGAAATGCCCAATGGATATACAAATAAATGGTTTCATTTAGTTGTAAATTACATTCTTAGACTAACTGTGCTATTTATTTTATTACATTAAATATAATTTAGGAGAAAACTGAGTTTTTGTGTAGTGCGCCCATATCGTGCATGTGACTTTTGATTCTCCCTTATTTTGATTTCAAAATTCCCGTTTATTTCAAGAAATTCCCAATTGATATACAAATAAATGGTTTCATTTAGTAGCAAATTACATTCTTAGACTAACTGTGGTATTCATTTTATTATATAAAATATAATTTGGGAGAAAAGTGAGTTTTTGTATAGTGCGATTATATGGTGCGGGTGATTTCTGATTCTTGCTTATTTTGATTTTAAAATTCCCGTATATCTCAATAAATGCCCAATGGGTATACAAATAAATTGTTTCATTTATTAGTAAATTAGATTCTTAGACTAACTGTGGTATTCATTTTATTATATAAAATATAATTTAGGAGAAAAATGAGTTTTTGTATAGTGCGACAATGTGGTGCAGATGACTTCTCATTCTCGCATATTTTGATTTAAAAATTCCCGTATATCGCAATAAATCCCCAATGGATATACAAATAAATGGTTTCATTTAGTATAGTAATTTACATTCTTAGACTAACTGTGGTATTCATTTTATTATATAAAATATAATTTAGAAGAAATGTGAGTTTTTGTATAGTGCGACTATTTTGTGCGGGTGACTTCTGATTCTCGCTTATATTAATTTCAAAATTCCCGTATATCTCATCAATTCCCAATTTATATACAAATAAATGGTCTCATTTAATAGTAAATTACATTCTTAGACTAACTGTGGTATTCATTTTATTATATAAAATATAATTTCGGAGAAAAATGAGTTTTTGTATAGTGCGACAATATGGTGCGGATGATTTCTGATTCTCGCTTAATTTGATTTCAAATTTCCCATATATCTTAAGAAATGCCAATTGGATACACAAATAAATTATTTCATTTACTAGCAAATTTCATTCTTAGACTAACTGTGGTATTCATTTTATTATGTAAAATATAATTAAGAGAAAAGTGAGTTTTTGTATTGTGCGACTATATGTTGCGGGTGACTTATGCATCTCGCTTATATTAATTTCAAAATTCCCGTATATCGCAATAAATCCCCAATGGATATGCAAATATATGGTTTCATTTAGTAGTTGCTTGATTTTCACACCTTCCCTCCAGTTTTCATTGTTAGACCTTGTTCCGTAAATGGAAACTACGAAGAATCCTAGAATGTTCCTTTTACCTTTCATCACCATTCCATCAAGAGCCAAGCAATACCAAAACTCTAAATGTAACTTAATGGTTAACCTGTTCGTTGACATGCTTCAGCTTACAATTTTTCTTCAATTATTCTGTTTAAAGGAAAATAGCCTTTACTAATGCTATATCCATTATATTGATTACAACACAAATTATAAAGTAAGAAAATAAGAATTAATATTAGCATAAAAAATACAGTTATTCAAATATTATTCATGTTGTTGTTGTTCCTTATTCCACTTGATCTAGTACAATCTAGACCAAGTCCAGTAGATCGTTCGCCCAGAGAAAGTCCTGAACCAGTGCAAGGTTTTCAAAAAGATCTCTCTTCTCCAAACCCAGACAGGAGAGCAAATGGTCCGGAGAAGCTTGGTGGAAATTACATCTGAGGCACACAGGGAACACCTTCTGTCCCTGAACGAATGTCAGAATTTAGTCCCCGATAATCGACACATAGTCGAATCGCTCTATCTTTGCGACACATACAAGAGGATAAACAATCTCTGCAGAAGATGCATCTTCTGCAGAGATTGATTTGATAGAGCCATGGCTCTATCAAATCTTTGTTTAATAGTTCTTTTATTTGATTTTTCACCTGAGGTATTAGTGATTCTGGTATTCGGTATATAATTTCACCCTCATATATTCGGTATATATGAGGCTGTTTTCTTTCGATTCCATTTTTAATGTTATTTTATGAGGTTGTACCTTAGCTAGTTTCAATTCACCCATAAATACGACTCTGTAGTCTTTGAGAATCGTTAAAAGCTGAGTCTTTTGCTTCGGAGATAGATTTGACAATTTTGTCTTTACTGCTAGCTGTTTCCAACATTCCTTTACTTCTCCAAGGCCTCCTAGAGGTACAGGTTGAATTTCTCCAAAATCTTCATCAGCTTCATATATTATGCCCACCGTATTCATCGGTTGGATATATTTCCTTTGCTTATTCTGACGCAGATGACGGATGCTTCCATCCTGTAGCTTAACTGCATAAGAATGGGGTGATTTCTGTTCTACAATTTTTCCTGGACCTTTCCACCTAGAACAAAGTTTGTAGTGTCTGGAATCAGCACAATAACCACATTTCCAATAGATAATTCTTTTGATTTGGATCTTAAATTATGATAATGTGCATATTTCTCCTGTTGATTTTTAGTATGCTCATCGGTGTATTCCACTGCTTCCTGCAACCTATTTTGAACCTTATGATGATAATCAGTGATTGATTAACCAATATCTTGAGGCAGAACAACTTCATCTTCCCATGTAGATTTTAAAATTGCTAAAGGTCCAACTGGGGGGCGTCCATGAACTAGTAGGTATGTCCAGACCCCAGTAGTAGCATTTGGCACTTCACAATATGCCCATAAGAGAAAAGGCAACTGCTTGTCCTATCCTCTGCCTTGTGACCTTATAGCATGATGTAACATTGACTTCATTGTGCCAATCCATCTTTCTATTAATCCGTTACTCTGTGGGTAACCTGGTGTAGAGAATTTTGGTACAGCCCCTAATCTTTTAAGAAATTCTTGCGTTTACTTGGCAGAAAAATTTGTTCCATTGTCCATAGCAATGATTCGAGGAATGCCAGTCTTCATACAAATTTCCATAAAGGCTGCGCATGTTGCTTTAGCAGTCAAAGATTTAATAGGTATTGCCTCTGGCCACCGACTGTGCTGATCCGTAACACACAATACATACTGATGTCCCCTAGAAGACTTAAGTTCAATAGGCCCTAAAATGTCAGCATTAACTACTTGGAAGGGTAATTCTGGTCTACCAATAGCTTCTATAGGTCCTCTGTCTTTCAGTTTGGTTTTCCTCCACAGCTGACAATCGTGACAAGATTCACACCAACGTTTTACATCTCTTGGTATATCTACCCACCAAAAAGACATTGCAATTCTTTCCTTAGTTTTTCTAGAGGCAAAATGTCCTCCTGTGGTTGTTTCGTGAGCTAATTTAAGAATTTCTTTTCTTCTGCAATCAGGAACTACAAGCTGTACATATTTCTGTCCTGCCACATTGCCTGTGTGGTACAAAAAATCTGACTCCAGCGAGTAATTGTTTTTACGCTGTCTGACATCTTCAAAACACCGATTTAATGTAGCACAGGACAACTGTTCATTTCTTAATATCTTTGTTTGCGAAGTTGGAGTATTATCTTCATCCTTAATAGCGATTATTTCGTCGGTTAACAAGTTACTTTCCACTGGAGTAGTTTAAACCTCTACTTCAGAATTTTCTAAATCAAGTGTTCCTTGATTTGCTTCTATTTCCTTGTGAGCTTCTATTTTCTTTCCCTCCTCATTGAAAGTATTCGAAACTATTTCTTTCCCGTAGATACTTTTTATTTCCTCTCCGAGATATTTTCTTCTTTGTTCTTTCAACAAACTGAAAACTTTAGGAGTGATCAAAGCTTGCTCATGCAATCCTTCCACAACAGCAGCATGATATACGGTCTGATATCATCATCTGCTGTCCAAAGACTAAGTGGAACAGAAACAAGCTTTCCTTCAACCGGAGATCCAATTGCAGGCCTCAAGTAAATTTTGACTGCAACATTTCTGTCAGCTGCAACAACAGGCCACTTGATTGCAACATTTCTTCTGGCACCACTGACTTTCACAGTACCATAATTTCCGCACCACTATCAATGATTCCCTGAAACTTATCTCCTATATTTAAACCAACTCGTAAAAGCTCACCATCCTTTTCACTGATTGGAATTTCCCAATCGTAGCTTGCATTACCTATTTTAATTCAAAGTTCATTTAACCCTTTCTTGCTTACTTCTTTAGTTTCACTTTTATTAGAAACTTGAGATACTGTATTCACTTGTGGGAAAAATTTCTTCAAATGACAATCTTCTTGACATTTGTAACACTTTAATACCTTTTCACCTGGAGCGCAACTCGCGGTATTATTTCCGAAACGATTCTGTGGTCGTGGATCTGGGTTCTTTTGATAATTATAATATATTCTTTCTTTAAAAAAAACTATTATTTCTAGCTTCAGCTGGAAAAGGTTTCCTTACAGTTTCGTTCTGTTTTGTTCCATGTGGGCCTGGAATAAATTTGATATAATTATAGGAATCACTTGTGAAATCTTTTAGTATCGAAACTAAGAAATTATCAATATCCCTCACCATATCAGGAACTGGAAGCAAATTTTCAGTGTCTTTCAAAAATATTTGGGACCTAACATGAGTAGGCAAAGTTTCTTTTATTTTGTCAGCTACAATAAGCTCTTTAAGTTTAGCAAATGTTTCTACATCTCTTGATTTTAAATATAGTTCTAATACAGCTTCCACCCGGGACGCATACTGAGCATAGCTTTTGTGTAATTTATAACAAGAATAAAAATTCTTC